>JAKSZP010004160.1:0-138195 GCA_022478985.1 Massospora cicadina
CCCAATCAGTTGGTGATGAAACCCAACTGATCCCAATTGGTACACCTGATAGTTAATCACTATCAGATGCTCCTATTTCATCGGCAACTCCACCCAATGAGATCTTAAGTATTTTTCCAGATTGATCCTTGACAGATATGACCAGGCGAATATCCCAAAATCCCCCAAATGTAGTTACTCTAATAACTTGAGCTAATCAATTTCCAATTAAATTCACCTTAAGGAATTTTCCCCTAGAAATTCCAGGTAACTAGCAGGCTGGGAATATGGGGAAAATCCCAACAGGGTCAATACTGCATTAATTAAGAAAATCAAAGAAAAAAGAAAGGAGGATAAAACCCGGAAAACCTCCATGCGTGGTGTATGATAGGCCAGGAACTCCATGGACCACCTTTTCTAATCACTATCTCAGTTTGTGGCATTGGTGCACAATTCCTCACAGTCATAATATTACCCTACCCAAAGTTCATTTACCGGGATCAAAATTGGGGAGGCAGTGGTAGCAAGTCCATAATCTATGACTGGGGTATCCTCCTTGCCTTGGACTTCTTTATCAGAGGATTTTATTGTGGAATTACCTGTATATGATGATTACAATGCTATCAAGGGAGTGGCAGACCATTTTTCAAAGTTCTCCCACTTTATTCCTTGCAGAACCACAGTAACCATGCTGAGATGGCTAGGCTCTTTGTCTTCTGTGTGTTTGCTCTTTAAAGGGTCCCTAAGAAATAATTAGCAATTGTGGACTCCAGTTTATCTCTGTCTTTTGGGAAGAGTTATACAAGACTCTTCAGATCCATCCCTGCCATTCAACTGCCTATCACCCCCAATCAGCTGGCCAGACTGAATAAGTGAACCAGTGCTTGGAGCAATTTCTGCTGTTATACTGCCATGGACCATTCAAATTGGGTTTCCCATCTCCTCATGTCCCAATTAAGTTATAACAATGCCCAACATGCAATAATCAGTTGTTCCCCCTTCTTTACCAACTATGGCTTCAACCCTGCCCTCAACATGGAGTCCAGTTTTGGATCCAAGGTGGAAGCTGTGGTGGACTTTGCAAATACAATCAAGAAAGTTTACCAGGGGGTGAACACCAGTTTGGATGCGGCTATCCAAGCTTACAAGGAGAATTCTGATGGTAAGAGATGAGTTAGTCCAGCATACAAGAAAGGAGATCTTGTGATACCAAATTTAAAAAATATCCCAATCAAGCAACCATATAAAAAGTTGGGACTTAAGAGTATTGGGCCTTACCATGTTGCTAGAAAGGTGGGACATGCCTCAAACCAGTTGGATCTTCCCCCTAATTTTAAATCTTTTCAGTATTACATGAAAGCAATCTTATATTGTTTGAGGGCCCCTCACCAGAGATTCCTGAGGCTTATCTCATGGATGGGGCACCATAGTGGGAAGTGAAGGAGATTGTAGCCTCCCATTAGGAAAGAAGAAGACTTGAGTATCTTGTATCCTGGAAGGGATTTTATGCTGTGAACAGCTAAGTCCCAGCACATGACTGTACCCATGCCCAAGATCTAATTGAAGTGTTTCACAAACATTTCCCTGAGGCTGCAGGATCTAAGTCCAAGCAAGCTTCTGCTGCCATGAAGTTGTACCCTGCCCACAAAATCATTTCCTTTGAAAATACCTCTGGAGAGGGGGTGGAGCCCAAAAAGGAGGAGAGAGTAAAGTCATGTTTATATGACTTAATTGAGGGAACCAACTGCCAATCCAAGGCTGTATGTCAGAAGTCCAAAAGGGCAAGCTGCAGGACCTCCATGACCTAAAGCACACCTTGGACCAATGCTGGGTGCAGGCCAGATATGCCCAGGTTGGTCCAGGTAAAGTGCATGATGCCCAGCCCTATATTATGGCAATGGCATTAAAATGGACTAGTTACCTTCTTAACCATGATGGTTTGTTCAATTGCTTGGAGAATGGGGGTTTAAAACCTTATCAATTTATAATATTTCTAAATCATGATGGCTCAGCTTACAATTGATCACTCAAGTTTATTCAATCTCAAGCTACAGTACCCTAGCTGATTGTAAGTCTTGGGGAGTATCCTTTGGCCCTTGATCAAGCTTTCTTTCTATTCCCAAGTAAGAAAACACTGAAGAGGATAGTGGTACCCCTCATCACCTAGGGCAATCTTGCCCACATAGTTGATGAGTGATAGGTGACAGCTCACCCACTTTGGAGCCCACCCCCAATTTCCTCACTCACCTCAGCAGAACTGTTGTGGGGAATCAGTAAAATCTGTGCCAAGATTATTGAACTGAAATCAGTCAGATCTAATTTGGGCAGCAATTGGGCTGATGGCCAGAATTTGAATGGCTGTAAAAGTATGAAGAATGAAATATCAGCCAGATCACCTGACAGTTCCAATTAGATCCTAAAATCAGCAGAACAAATATTGGGTGCCATCGACAAGAGTTTGAAACCCTCCAATAGTAATTTGGGAATTGCACCCAATGGGCCTCTATCAACCAAATGAATAGTTAATTGACTGAGCGTGGGTGGGTTGGCTGTCCCAAACCCATTCCCAACCAAATGGTCCCATCCCTATATTGGATAGCCTTGGGGGATTCCCGTCGCTTGTCGGGCCAAATGCTGGCATACTAACCGTTGGAAACATAATTGACCCCTGGCCCAGATGTTTGAGGTCAAACTGACAGAAACTTGGCCCACCGCCAAATTTTGCGATGATGGTTCCCAAAGAATAAACCCCCCCTCTACCATCCAATTTGCCAGTTAGGCCAAATTTGTGGACCCTGATCACACTTTTACCAATTGACCACTATTTAATCAGTTGTTGTAATGAATGGAAATCATCTGAAAGGATGAATTTCCAAATGTTACATTCTGATTGGTTCATTCAGTTAATTCAAACTGAACCAATCGGAATTGTTGGGTATGGTGGAGTGGGTGGTTGGACTCGGAGGGCTGGGCTGAGCTGCTCTGACCATTCCTTAAGCTCGGCAGGCTTAAGGAATGAATCGGAGAGGCTCCTCAGAAGCAACTTTATAAAAGTTGAACCCATCCTTCTCAAATTCCAAGTTGGAATTCTAAGTCTTGGCCTTAGTCCCCTCCGGTTTGGTCTTTTATTATTTTTAAAATGAAAATAAAGTTCTTTTGAGGTGTCGCGCCTTGCTTACCTGATATTTTTGGGTTTGGGTTTGTGATAGGGGACCCCATATTAGTGACAGTCCAGCCTCATCACTCCATTTGCCGCCGCGTGGGCATTTCTGAGATTTGATGAGAAAAGGTTCACCTCGCCTGTGCCTAAGTCTGTCTGGTTAGGTTGCCCGCCTGGAATGCTGCCGCGTGGACATTTCCAGGATGAAATGGATGGGGTCTGGGATCCCCACCCGTGACAGTTGTAAGGCACTGAGAAGATTGTTGGTCAATTTTCTTACTTTCCTTTCCCAATAAAATTTTACCAAAAGAAATTGTTATCTGTTATTTTTCCCCTTTTACCACATCCCTGATAGCATTTCTCTGGTGGTCCATCACCCCATATTTTGGGTGGATATTACCAATTCTTTTGATCACCATGGCTCCCTCTGTTGCCAATTGGATCCAGTGAGTAATCTTTACCTTGTATTTATGCTACCACTGTGTTATATCACACTTCTCAGCTCCATATCAAGTCGCATGGTCAGCAATGCCCCTGGCATTCCAGCTTACCTTTTGGGTGCTCAAGCATCCTGACTGGCAGGCTGGTCTAAACTTCTTCTGCCATTTCTATGACACTGATGGGGGGATGCACCAATTGGTTCATTTAGGCCTAAGACCATTTTCCCTAATTGATGACTTATCTCTTCTTGCCTAAAGTATGGTTCTTGAGACCAATTTTCCTCAATGGATATCTTCCTTTAATAAAATATTTTGTTCATTTACATTTCAAATTTATGGTTACTGGGTTAAACCTGTGCACAGATATCTTCATGAAGGTCTTTAACAACATGGGTTGTTATATTTTCATAAAATTATCTACAAGATCAAGTGCACCATTGTGCACCCTTGATCCCCTCCAGATTGAGGCACTTAAACACTCTAGCACAGATCTTTGCTTGTTTATGGGCTCCACTATGGGGTCCACCCAAGTTTTGTTGCTTGTTCACTATTTATTAGTATATACCGCATTGAACACTCTTGCCCTGTGTTACTTCAGCTCTAGTACCCTCTTCAGGGCTATGCTTTCCATAATACTGTTGATGAGTTCCCTGGCATCTTGGCTGTGCACTGAGCACTACCACACTGGGAATGGGAGAGTTATAGACACTCTCCTGACAAGCTTATATTTAGACTCAATATACTTTCTCTTATGTATATTAGAAAACTTTAGATGCTTAATTGTAATTAGCAAATAATTTTATAAACGGTAAAAAGTTTATTAATCTATTTTGGATATAAAATAATAAAATGAACAGGTTAAGGATTGTTAGTATAAATTCAGGCTTGTACTTATTTTCATGGCGTGAAGTACTATTTATTTATCAAGCCGACCGGGGGATAGACTACCGAAATGAAATGAAATAGGATTTGAAACCTTAATGGGCCAACTCCATCGAAGAAAGCTTTTATCCATCTCCGCAGATCGGACTCGGTTTTTCTGGTTACGTCAGGGGTAAGGTGTTCCTGTTGTTTAACATACTAAGTGAAGTATTATTTAAAACTAAGTATAATCTTATTGATTTAAGCCAAAAGCCAAGTTAATTTAAACTGTAATAAAAAATCTGCAGCAGAGGCGACTAACCTTGCGGATAGTAAATCCATTTGCATTCTTTTAATCGTGACAACTCTATTTAAACTACAATAAGATGGACACCAACCAACTAGCCCTTAAGAACTTTGAGTTTGAAAATAATATAATTGAGATAAAGGATGACTTATTCTCATTTAACAGTTTTCAGCAGCTGGCTATGCTAGACAATAAGCCGTGGAAAGACGAGTAAAACCGCTTTTTATTTTTGTTATACAGCATTTGTTTTTTTTCATTCAAGCCATATTTTAAGTACTCTATTCAATTACATTTACTGTGTATGTTCTCTTTGTAAAAAAGTACTGTATTGTTTTTTTTAAATTTCAGTTTGGCTTGAATTAAAATTAATCTTTGTTTTGGAGTGAATGCTGCTCATTATTCGCTCCATATATGAACGCAGTTTTGTGATATATTTAATCTTTATATTCTATTGACTTTTCTTCGTATTACAGTCCACGCTACTTTACAAATGTCAAAATCTCGGCTAAAGCCCTTATAAAAATGGTAATTTGAAATTCATCTTATTTTAATTCTTCAGATAACGCACGCCCGTTCCGGAGGCAATATAGAAGTCTTGGGTTTAATGTTGGGGAAAAATTGTATATCATACAATGGTTGTTATAGATGTTTTTGCACTTCCTGTAGAGGGTACTGAAACTCGAGTTAATGCTCAAGTCGAGGGTAATGAATACATGATTCAGTACTTCGATCAAATAAAAGAAGTTAGAGTTTTAGCTTTAAGAATGCTTAAATATTTCAGGTTTCTCGCCATGAGAATGCCATCGGTTGGTATCACTCACACCCGGGATACGGCTGTTGGTTGTCTGGAATTGATGTAAACACGCAAATGCTTAATCAGCAATTTCAAGAACCTTTTCTGGCAGTTGTGGTATTAATCTTTTATGGGCTTGTGAGCTTTTTGCTTACCTTTAGATTGATCCGGTACGCTCCGTTTCCGCTGGCAAAGTAGAAATCGGTGCTTTTCGTACATATCCTTCTGTAAGCCTAACTTTTTAGGGTTTCTAATTAAACTTTAAGGGCTTTACGCCTTCTAAAACGGAGTCTTCGAAATTTTCAGCCTATCCCTATAGATAAGATTGAAGACTTTGGCGTTCATGCAAACCAGTATTATCCTCTTGAAATATCTTACTTTAAATCTACTCTGGATACTTGTGTCATTGAACAGCTCTGGAGAAAGTATTGGGTTAATACGCTTTCGCATTCAACGCTTTTCTCGGTAGAACGGGTTTTTAAATTAGTTGTTTACTTTTTAGAACAGGAATTTTTTGACGCGACAACTTGAAGATGTCCAAAGAAAAATATCAGTGGCAAGCGAAAAGGTCATTTGCAGTACCTCCGGCTCTCAAAACACTGTAGGCCTTTATTTTTCAGATTCAAACAAAGATTCCGACTCAACTGTGTCCAAAAAGCCAAAGCCATTTTGCTCAGCTTTTTCGATGGCTTCACAAGAAGGGTATTTTTTATCTAATGTATTTACCATTTACAAACTAGATCCAAAGCTACAAGTGAGGCTGCTCACGCAGTTATGTCAGAAATGCTTAAACAGGCACTATTTGGCCTGCCTTTAGCTCATTCTACTTAACTTCCCTCAAGCTGTTATTCTGTCTGACATTAGTTGTACTTTTAGTATATTATAAGGCTAAAGAACTTCTGATGGCTGGTACACTGACATTGAATTAGGCGATGGTTCTATTTATGAATGTTTAAATTAAAGTTTTATAACTATTCTATATAAAATATATTATATAGTACAATCAGGTTTCAAAAATGGTTTTGTTTCCTTCGCTTTCAAATCTTTTCTCTTTCTTGTTGCAATATCTTTTAATTTTATTATACTTGGATTTAAAAATTTTCAACTAAATAAATAATAAAAATAATCAGGTATCACCTTTTTGCTTTAAGCCTTGTTTAATCTAAAAGCTAGATTGAAAAAGCAGCTTTTGATTTCACTTTTTGAGATTTAATAATCTATCCTAAAGAGTACATGTTCTAGTAATAATGCTGTTCTTTTGGACTGTTTTTTTACGATTTTATAGGTTTAATTTTTGATTTTAATACCTTTACATTTTATAAATTGCCTTTAAACACTACCGATTTTTAGTTTAAATGTCAGCATCCAAATATAAGTAGTATATTTCTTAGAGTGGTATTTTTTAAAATATTCTGCAGGCGATTGCCTGCTTCAAAGTTGCGTATTGGTTTTATAGTTCTAGCTGGAGTGTGTCTGCAACTTTGTCTGCATAAACATTGAAAATTTTGTATTCAAAATATAAAAAATAAGTTACTTTTTTTATAAATTTATATAAATAATAAAATAAATGAGAAAATTAGTAAAATAGGATAATTGAAAGCAACTATCAATGTTGCAATAAGTTTAGCAATTTAATGTACTATGTCAGAATCCAGGGGAGAGGGATGCTCGCTGGTGCTAATCAACCCTGGATTTCAACAATTATTAGCAGGAAAAGTTGCACTCTCTATTGCTGGATTAAATATTTGTTAGGGGTTATTTGACCACTTATATTGTAAAAGATAAAATACTAATAAGACTAAAAAGTTGGATTTTTATATAGTTTATTAGTTGTGGCAAAGGGGTAAAAAAATGAACCCTATTATTATCTGACTGCTTAGTATTTAATGATATTGAGCTCAAAGTTCAAATCATCTAGGAATGTCCAAATTAGGGAATATAGGGATCTGGCCTATTGGAGCTCTTAAGTCTCACTTTGCTTCAAGGAAATGACTGATGGAGGGTCAATATTGGGTAGGACTAGTCCGTTTGGTAAAGATCAAATATATTTAGCCTAATCAATGGGTAAGAAGATATCTTCACCTTGTTGGACCCCCTCCACCTCTATAAAGGGGGGTGGTCTCCACCTAAGCATTTGAACTGAATTGTTGAGGGGCCAGGGAGGAGCCTCAGCATAACTTTTTATATTTGGCCACAGTTTCTGAACAACCTAATTCCTAAAAGTTGGACAATTTGGCTGAGAATGGGATGAAATAAAATTGCCCCAATTTGAGGGGTTCTACCAAGAATTGGCCAGGGACTTTTGGCCAATTTTGTCCTTATTGTAAACCAAATCACTCTTATCACAATATTAGACTTGCAATTGTCCAATATCACCCCCTTCAAGAGAATTTAGAGGGAGTATAAAGCTGCAATAACTGGCCATGAACTTGGTTGACAGTCACTCCTGTAGTAAGAAATTTTATGGAATACTCATCCCCTCATTTATAAGTGACTACAAAAGGCCTTTCCAAATAGACTCTAGCTTTTCACTTCTGGGAGTGATACAATTGTGATAATACAATACCAAGTCTGACACTTGAAAAGAAAGGAGGGGCTTCCAACGCTCATTTGCAGCTAATCCTTTGGTTATTGTTTTAGCTAGATTAGTCATGGTATTGGACTGCAGCTGAATGATGTATTGTGACAATCTTTTCAGGGCTTTTCAGGATCATCTGTCCTACCAGAGAAGATATATTTTGCTAGCAGGGCTGGTACTTCTAGTTCCCAATCATAAAATATATGGGAGGGAGACATTTTAAGGTTTAATGGTAGCTGATATGGTAGGTCATGAGGGCACTAGGTAAGAATTGATCACAGTGTAGGGTACCTGAGCTGGCCATCTTTCATAATATGGAAACCAGGGTTCCATTTGCTCTTTCCACAGTACCATTTGTGGAGGGGTTGTAGGGAGCTGAGAAAATTTGCTGCATCCTCATGAAAGTAGCCAAAAGCTTTACCGCCCATGAGGTGAAATTCTTCTCATTGTCACAATAAGATCTGGGGAAAACCATGCTGGGTGAAAATACGTTGATGGAGGAAGGTGGTAGTAGCTTTGGCAGTCTGGGCAGGAAGAGCAACCGCTTCAACCCATTTGGTGAAGTGATCTATGCCTACCAGGATATAGCAATTTCTGCTGTTAGTCTGAGGTAGTGTATCTATCAGTTCAGGCTTATTGTATGAAATGGTTGTTGAGGCATGGTGGGTTGGTATTGATACTTGGGTTTGTAACTGAATTGCTTCTTACAGATTAGGAAGATATCCAGCACTTTGATAATAAACTCCAGATTCCCTCCCAGTAGTACCAATCCTTCACCCACTCATAAGTTTTATGCAATCCACTGTGACTCAGCATAGAATGTGCCTTTATGATCACAGAAACTCGCTTGGAAGGTCGAAGATAAGGCAAGAAATTCACCCCTACTTTCTTATACAACTTTCCGCTTTCTACCTTAGTGTTGCAGGAGTGTCAGGCTAACGTTTTCTGGATGTGTTCATCCTCATCTTTCCAAGCGTCAAGGGTCATAAGGAGGTCATGAAGCCTTTCTGCTTCACTATTATTCAAGTGAAGGCTAGGCATATGTTTCAAACTATCAACATTCATATGGCAGGTTCCAGCTCAGTGCTCAATCTTCATATCATAGTGTTAGATCTTTAAGGCTCAGCAAGCCAACCACCCAGTGGGATCTTTCATATTTTAAACCAATTCAGGGAGGCTTGGTCAGTGACCACAGTGAAGGAAGTTCCATATAAAAAAGGACGGTGATATTTTACAGCCATCAGGACTGCAAGGCACTTTTTTGGTGACACTGTAATTGCGTTCAGACTTGGACAATGCCTTGTTGAAATAAGAGAAGGGATGATCCACACCATTATCATCAAATTAAGACAGTATGGCTCCAACAGCGTAGTCAGAGGCATTGTAAACAAAAGGAAAGGTTTTTTCTAATCAGGGTGACACAGGATAGGGCGCTTTTGCAACAACTGCTTTAGAGTCTTGAAGGTGGCCTTTTGTTCAGATCCCAAATGAAAAGGGACGTTCTTAGCCAATAGCTGTACAAGAGACTCACTCAGCTGGCTAAACTTGGGGATAAATTGGTGGTAATACCCAATCATGCCCAAGAATACTTGGATATCGCGCAGGGTTTTAAGGATAGGCATTTTGGATATAGCCTCAACCTTATCTTAGAGGGGTTAGATCATGTCCTGTGAGATGGTGTTCCCAAGGAAATCTAATTTTTTCTGGAAATAAGTGCACTTAGAGGGCTTTAATTTAAGGTTGGACTGATGTAAGCGTTAAAAGACTTCTTTTAAGTGAGCAAGATGGTCATTAAAGGTCTTAGAAAACACTGTAATGTCATCAAGATAGACGATGACATAACTTAACTTGAGATCCTGAAAGATGTGATCCATGGCTTAATGGAAAGTTGCAGTAGCGTTTCACAACCATTGAGGTAATCAGGTGGGCTGAAATAGGCCTTCACTGCAAATCAGAGCGCAATTCTCCTGATCTTGGGGAGAGATATCCATCTGCCAATAGCTGCTAGCTTAGTCCATGGCCAAGAAGAACTTAAATCCAGAGATATGTGCTAGAGCGTTGTCAATATGAGGGATGTGATAGCTATTCTTCTTTGTGAGGTTTTTTAGACAGCGGTAGTCCATCACAACCTGATGACCACCATTTTTCTTTTTTATAAGGAGAAGAGGGATGACCATGGGCTTTGTGAGGGTAACAGTAGACCAGCGTCTAATAGCTGTATGAGCTCTGTCCTCATCTGTTGCTCCTTGACTTTTGATTTATAATAAGGTTTGGATCAGATGGGACTAGCATCCCCAATGTCAATAGTATGATGCCAACCTTTCATATGACCATAGTCAGTCTCAGCTTTAGAGAATATGTCGCTGTAGGACTCCAATAAACTATTGATTTTATTAATCTCTGCAGTGGTTAGATCATCAGAGATATGAATGTCAAGCAATGTACATATTTATTTGTCAGCAGGTAGGCCAATGTCTGGCATAGACCCAATGCAGTGGACCTGGTTAATCTCCTTAACTGGGATCAGCAGACTTTTCCCAAACTCATGGTGTTTCCTTATGACCATGTCCTTACTGGTAAAATTCCCCAATAGAATACTGATAGAACGTTGGTAGGATGGGTCTAAAATGCCTATTAATACTTAAGGTTCTAAGGGACTGATTCCATCGGTGCTAGTTATTTGCAGTAGGAAATTGTGGGGATTTTCAGGGTAATCTTGGTGTCAATCACCCTTTGTTAACCAGCTTTAATCAACACCTCTTCAGATGCATAAAACGGAATTCCCTTGATGGTGTCCACTGATTCAGGCAGCATCTTGGTATTCCACCTACTGTCATGTAACGTAAGGATAAGACGGAGAAAAGATATTCATTTGTGCAAGCGTATTCCTTTTTATTAATCTCATTGTGGTTTAAAATTAGGAGAACCTCATAATTAAGCAGGGAGAAACCCTTCTTCAGATTAATAATCCCATCATACTCAAGTATAAACTGGGTACCAATGAGCATGTCATAGGTATTGTTGGCTAAAACCACCGCGGGGCTGAGAGGAGGAGTTTCCCAAATCGGATGGGTAAAGATGAGTAGGCCCCAATAGTGTGAACGTTGGTCAGACCATCAGTTCCAAATACCTGAGTATAGTCGAGGTAAGGGCCAGCTTAATTTTTTTATAAGCTTTGATAATAAAACGTTTATGGGGTATTTAGTGTCAAGGATAGCAATGTCTTGTAATCCGTTGACAATAACCTCCACTTTGTTTAAGGCTCCAAAGTAGGGGGAAGAGAGAGGACCTCCTTTAGTGGTGAGTAGAAGCAAGGCGTTTGGAAGTTTAAGGGAATTTATCCCAGATAGACTGCATTGTAAACACAATCTGAGGGATCAGATCTTTGTGGCAATGAGCTGGTCAGCGTCACTGGTGGTATCAATAACCTCCAGGCCTCTCAGCACCTGATAAAGATATGTTCTGCGTGGTATCCTAGCCATATCCACTTCTTTCAAGTTAACCTGTCTGGTACCTCCACTTCACCTAGGGCTCCTAGAACATAGTGACCATCATCTGCACAACCCCCTTCAGATTCATCATCAGAGGGGTTTTCAATGACATCAGAGGGTCCCTAGGACAGGGAGTAGGTTCAGAGAAATCCTCGTTTCAAGAGAGGCTTTGAGGTCACTCCTCAACCCTACTCACTTTTGAAAGAGACGCTATATTTGTCACGGCTTTATTTTCAAAATTCAAAGTAGGGGGTTTGGGCTGCCTCACGCCTACAGATTTTGTATTAGAAAAGGCTGGAGGAGATAGCATCGTGGAGGTGGATGCTTTAACTATACTAGTTTTGGGTTGATCAGCAGTGGTGAGCCTTGGGGAAACAGATGGTTTAGCTGTAAAGAACTGGTCCTTAAACTCTTTGTTGGTGGGGGCGAATGTAACTTGAGATAGGGGTTTAGGCTTTTGGATCACTTGGAGAGGCTGTTTGGATGGCAAAAGATGATTTTGGCAACAAAGTGAAGGCAGGGAGCGCTGCCCCATTGATGAGCATGAACTCTGACTTTCTAGCTTAGGAACGTCAGGTTTGCAGAGCAAAGGAAGATCAGGTTTGAGCTTCTCTGCAGGAGCTGGCCTCGGGGTGGTAACCAGAATAGGGGTCACATAGCCTCCTTTGGTGGGGCTTCAGTTGAGAGCACCTAAAAGGTCCAAACCAGATGTTTTTACTCAACGCCTGAAGTAGCTTCAGCTTTATAGATTTCTGCAACCTCCAGCAAAGCCTCCTTGATATCTTGGATAGTCTGGAGGTAACGTTTAATGGAGATAAGATGTTGGGCTATAGTAATAAGAGAAGTCAATCCGCTCAGAATGGCAGCAATGGTGTCATCAAGAGATAGCATTTTGACAAGCAACAGAGGTTGAGCTTCTCTATAGAACCACTTAACAAAAGAGGTGTCCAATTATATTGCAGGATAATGTACATATAGACCTGTTTTTGCCGTTGTAAACTCTGCTTGGAACCAAATTCTTTAATAAGTGCTTGTTTAACCTCTGACCAGGTACTGAGGTTGATCATGGTGTGAACCATTATTTCCTGAGCTATGCGATTCAATCAAGGAAGGATGTTTTGAATTGCGCTTCTGAAGTGGATAGGTAAGTCTAAAAGTTACTTTATGTAATCTCCAAAAAGATATGAAAAATAGGAAATAACAGATTATAATTAAACTTATTTTTTATTACTGAATGTATTGAATATCTATATGTTTAGAAGTAGTTTGAGATTTATCAGCTCTTTTCAATTGCTGAGTGATCAAATCTTCTGATATCACCTAATTGGGATAAACGTGATTGTTCTTGTTAGAATTGAAAAGATTAGATCTATTGAGTTCCCCCTCTGATATATTGGTGGAATATTTGGGATAAATTTTTGGGAATGGAAGAATTCAGCAAAATCCTGACACTTCCCCCTCAAGGTTAGATCACAGAGGAGTATGAATTCTCAAAAGTCTAGAGTGGATACAATTTACAACTAAACCCATATCTACATGGACAAATTGAATATTCTAACCCCTTTCAGAATATACTTCAATAAGGCCCATATAAGTTCAATCCCAATTGCTCAGTTTGTCCACCAGGTCAAGAATGGTAATACATAGTCTCAAATTTTGATATTCAGGCAAAACAGGTCTAGGTTGGTGTTGGAACTGAGGGAGGTCTGAAGGTGGGTCCTTTGAAGCTTGCTGAGGTGGACAGGCGAGAGTAGGACTTAACCTTAACAACAGGTTCAGAGGTCCTAATAGTTAATAATTAGGGACTCAACCTTGGCAGGTTCAGCAGTCCCAAAAGTTAATAGTTAGGGACCTAACCACACTGCTTCAGAGGTCCCAAAAACAAGAGATTGAACTTTATGAAGAGCCTAATTAAAGGTAAAAGTGCAAAAGTTATTTTATTAATCAAATAATCAGCACCTTATATAGTGCTAAGAAGAGAAAAGATAAGATAAGGGATATAAGGAATGATCATCATGTACCCTGGTAGAATTGGGAATAGATTAGGAAATATTATCCTAAATATTTTAGAGGATAAAGAGAAGTAGGTAACAGATAAAGTACTCATAAGATAAGGTGAAGTTTGAGATAAGATAACATTGAAATAATGGATTTGTTCCCTCCAGGGTAAAATATCAGTTATAGAGTTTATCAGCCAGGATTATCAATTAGTGGAGCAGTTTGATAATTTATCTTGAGTTCATCCAATTTTAATTGAATTTGGACGATGCTAATTGAATTGAAGTTAATAATGATTTTGGGCTTTAGACCCAACAAAGCATCGATTGGTAGATTAATAATAGTAAATATAGGTTGATATTGCCTAAAATAAGTAATAAGTTCGAAGCCCCAAGTCAAGGCTTCATTTAAACTGCTGAGAATCCCAACAGTTGGTTACTTTTTTGAGTCTCATTTTTGGTGGTTACTTCAATTAATTCCATGGCTTGAGCTTGAAGGCAAATAATCTCATCCGCCAGATTTCTCATAAATAAATCAGAGTTTTCTGGTATACTTTTCTCAAGTATTGCTTGGACGCTTGAAGGAACTGAGGGAGCTTGCCCATAAATACATTTTATGGGCAACATCTTGATAATTTGATGATAACTTATTTGGTAAGCAAACAAAGAACTAGGGAAATAGAAGTCCCACTGAGATAGGTCCATTGAGGCCATCTTCCTTAAAAATAGAGACTAAAGTTCCATTGACTCACTCAATGGCCCCATTAGTTGAAAGATGGTAAGGAACGACAAACTGTTGGGTGGTATTGAATAACGTTGAAAACTCTTGTAAAAGTTGAGAAGTAAAGTTCGTTCCATTGTCTAACATAAGTACCTTGGGGCACCCATGTTGGGTGATGATATGGTGATAGAGGAAAAAAGAAGTTGCCTTAGCAGAGGGAGTAGCAATTGATATGGCCTCAACCCATTTAGTTAAATGGGTAATAGCCATGATAATGTACTGGTGTCCATGCAACCCCCAAGGAAAAGGTCCTACAACATTGGTACTTACCACTTCAAGCGCCTTAGTTGGCGGAATCAATTGATGCTGATAAGTAGGGCTGGTTGCGCCATGATTTTTACAGATGAGACACCAATTAAGTATCTCTCTAATGTTTAGTCATATTATTCCAATAGTTACAAGTCTTTAACCACTCTTGGGTTTTCCTTAAACCGCTATGACCTAATTGTCCGTGTCCTTCCATGATAGCGTGGTATCTTGAATTTGGATGCAAAAAGGGTAACCACTTGGAATTGAACTTCTTATATAAAGATCCTTCCCATATCATGGTATCTTTAATAATAGTTTTTAGGAAGGCACGATCTTCTTTTTTGATTCTTGATCCCACAACTCAGGCCATCCAACTAAATTATAATTCCGTTTTCTTTTCCAGAATCCAAGGTTAGTATAGGCAATTGGGATAGGCTGTCAGCATTTCTATGTTGAGTACCCAAGTGATGTACAATTGAAAATAGTAATTTTTCAGTCTTGGGGCCCAACGTGCTAGCCTCCCATCAGGATCCTTCATATTTTGCAACCCTATTAAAGAAGAATGGTTGGTAACAACAGTAAAATGGTTGCATATAGAAAGGGTCAGAAGTGCTTAATTGCCAAAATTACAGCTAAACACTCCCATTCAGTTATGCTGTAATTTTGCTCAGCTTTAGATAATGTTTGCTGTAAAGCGCTACAGGATACCTATCTTCTCTTCATTACACTTGAATAGAATAGCCCCATTAGCTACATTACTTGCATCAGTATGCAGAATAAAAGGCTTATCAAATCTAATTGTTCAAAAAAGGTGCCTTAGTTAGGGCAGTTTGGAGAGAATGAAAAGAATGTTCCTGAGCTGAGATCCACTCAAATGGAACACCTTTTTGTAATAAATGGAATAAGGGCTCTGCCATATCAGCAAACTTGGGTATATATTGATGATATTATCTGACCATACCAAGAAAGACTTGTATGTCCCACAAGGAGATTGGAGGCGTCATTTGTTTAATATATTGGACTTTATCCAAAATGGTTAAATTCTTTTAGAAGAAATGTCATGGTCACATGACACCATAGTGGGGACCAACCCCAAGGATAAGGCTGGCGCCAGGAGGCCCAGAAGGTGAAATTACAGGCTCTTCCTGACCTTAAGAATGCCATAGACCAACGCTGGGTATGGGCAAAATATGCCCAGGTTGATACTAGTGGGGTGCTAAATGCCCAGCCCCTTATGCCAGTCCAGGCGTTGAAACGGACGGTCTATCATATTAATGCAGACAATTCCATTTGGTTCATCAAGGAAAGGGGTTTTGAAACCCATTCCATTTATGAAACAACGCGTTTGGGTCGCATCCAACTTCAGTTAATCACTCAAGTGGATTCAGTTTTGGCATATTCAACCAATTTGGATAGTAGCGTTGGCCTATTGGTGGGTTGGTGCTTGGGCCTGCTGCAGTAAACCCTTATTCCCTCGACTGAGTTTTAAATATGTTTTCCTTGACTAACATTCCTTGTTGGTCAACTTCCCAAATAAATTTCCCCCATTTTGCCATTTTCTCAAATGTTATTATGAATGATCCTGTGTGCAGACCCTTTGAGGAGGTCTCACGCTACCTTAACCACAACATTTTATCTATGACTAGTCTATCACCTAGTGCACCGTTGGTTCGCCCATGTTCCCTCCAACCTAGGACGTTTCCCATGTCTTCCTTAGTGCACCGCATCATTTTGGGTTGGGGTTTTACCTTAATACTCACTTTTGCTTAAGTTATTATTGCTTCAGCACCCTCTGCTGGACAATAGTGACTTTTATTATAATAGCTAGTTCCCTGGCGTTGGGGATGTGCACTGAGCACTACCACACTGGGAATAGGAGAGTTATAGACACTCTCCTAACATTAGTTGACTAACCTCTTCAATTTATGTGCACAAACTTTTTCCGTGTGGGACTTTTCCAAAGTGGAAACAGGGGCGCCAGCTGTGGGCTTTGGCTGTTGTTAGCTGCACCACTGTTTCCTCTTTTTCCCAAAGGCTGGGGCAACTTGGCGTTATTATGGTTGCCTCCAACTGGAAAGTATCCACCCTTCATGCTTGTATCTGGTAGATACAGGCGCTTTGAGATCTGACAGTTGGGATTCCCTGTCTTTCCACCAAAATTTATCAATTCCAAATTAAATAAATGAGGTTTTCTTCAACCGCGCATTCAGCCAATGCTGGAGGAATTGGCGCAGATGGGCCTGGGGGTGTTGGCCTTGGATAGCGTCAAGCATTCCGTTGCTGTTCAAGGGATAGGGTCGTTTGTGTATGAAAACACGTTTTATAACGAAACCCTGGTCTCTACCTCTGAACTTTTTATTGGCTCATATGGCCTGGATGAGGACCCTATTCTGGTATATCAGATTACCCCTGAGAACCCATGTTTGACCCCTACCATGATCTGGGGCACTCAGGAAATGGAAAAGGAACTTTGTCAAAGATATAATCATGTATATGCTCCTGCAGATGGTGTGGTAGGATATGTGGCCTCAGTAGTAAGATTGGCCCACTATCCCTCTCCCTTCTATGATTTCAAAACATACCCATTTGGTTTTCTAAAGACAGAATAATTTTTAGGTGAGGTGAGGGCGTTGTCTGCTTTGGTTGAATCCCATTCTGGATACTTCCTATTGACCGCTACCTTCACATCCCCTTTGGGAAAGATCAGCACAACTATTTTAGTGGATACCAGGGCCACTAATAATTTTATTGACTAAGACCTTGCTGACTACCTTGAGTTGTGTTACTCACCAGGTGGTATGGTTAGAGGTGTGGCTTCTCAGGGTATCCCTGCGCTGAACGTCATGGGATTGGTGGACTACCAGGTGGGCGCCTATCTTCTGTCCGAGCATTTTCAATCTATTAGTAACCTCTTGTTTCCCATAATTTTGGGGTATCGTGGTGGAAAAAGTTTGATGTCAGGGCTAATTTAAAAGAAAACACTTTATCCTTATCTTTGTCCAATGGTCACCAGTTGATTGTTCCTTTGTCAGAGGATAACGCCCAGGGCAAATTACCTCATTGGCTCAATATTCCCTTTCATAATCTTGCCCCTTTGCTGAAGCCCTCTGTGGAGGTTCCCCTACTGTCCTGTTTGGAGGGGTTGGAATATTCTTTTGATGCAGCATCCGCTAACACACTTCCTGAGAATTCTGAATTTGAATGTGACTTCAAGCTCACTGTGGATCTGGTGCGTATATCTTCCCCCATTTACCCATTAAATGTGCGGGAGGAAGAGGCGTTGAATGTGTGGGTGAAGAATCAATTAGCTAAGGGTGCGATTTTTCGGCGTACATCCCCTGTTTGCTCCACACCTCTCTTTGTTGAGAAGGCTGATGGTACTCTACGTCCCTGCGTAGACTATGGGAACCTCAATAACGTTATTGTACCAGACCTCCATCCCATCCCTTTGGATTCACAGATTGCACGCTATGTGGAGAAGACAAAGGTCTTCTCCAAGCTGGATTGCCTCAATGCATTCAATCAGATCTGGATTAAAAAGGTACAAGAGTAGTTAACCGCATTTCATACCAGAAAATGGATCTTCCAGTTTTGGGTCATGCCCTTTGGGCTTAAGAATGCCTCTGCTATTTTTCAACGCCGCATTGATTCAGCGTTGGGTGACTTGTTAGGGGAATGCGCGGTAGCCTACATGGACAACATTCTGGTGTTTCCCCCTGACCGTGAGTCCCATGCAGTACACCTTCGGCAAGTGGTGGAGAGGTTAAAGGCAGCCAGCCTTACACTAAAGATAAGCAAGTGTGAGTTTTTCAAGTCCCAGGTCACTTTTCTGGGCAATTTCTTGTTTGACCAAGGACACATGATAACTCCAGACAAGGAGAAAGCGATTCATGAGTGGCCCGCCCCTACCTCCTTCAAGGAATTGAGAAGTTTTTTAGGGGTGTGTACGTTCCTCAAGAAGTTCAGACCAAATCTTTCTGAGATGGCAGCTCCCTTATATAAGGCTAGCGGTGCAAAGGTGCTTCAGTGGTCCCCCATTTTGGAGGATGCTTTCCAAGAAGTGAAGTGCACCCTGTTGTCCACATCTGTCCTTCGCCATGTTGACCCTTCCAAAGAGTTCATTGTGTCTATGGATGCCTCCAACTTCTCCATAGTGTCTGCCTTGTTACAAGTAGGCAAAGATGGGATGAAACATCCAGTGGGATATATTTCTAGGAAAATGTCTTTGCCAGAGTTGAACTGCGCCTTTTATGACAAGGAGTTACTAGCAGTGGTGGAGGCGCTGACATATTGATGTCACCACTTGCATGGCTCACCCAACCATTCCACATATGCACAGATCACCGTGCATTGCTGTACTATTGCGCCCCTCATGTCCTAACCCCACGGCAGACCTGTTGACATGAGACCCTTGCCCAATTTTCTTTTTATGTATGAATTCACCAAGGGCAAGGATAACGGTTTGGCGGATTCTTTGAGCCGCAACCCTGCTTTAGCTCCTGATCCAAAGGAGGTAGAGGTCCACAACACACAGGTGATGATTCCTCCAGGTAAAATTCTGTCTCAACTTTTCCCTCCCCCGGCCAACGTGCCAGCGCTTGCACCTCTGGAAAATGCGAAGAAATATGGTATGTTCAGAAAGGTTGTCCTTTCTCAGCCGCTGTCAGCTGAATATACCATGGTACTTGCTAAGAGCACTTTAAATCAAGAGGACCTATCCAGGGGTTATCACGTAAAGGATGAGATGGTGTGGTTTCAGGGGCGCCTTTGGGTATCTGCTGGGCCACTGCGCCTGGAAATCATCCATGACCATCATGATGGAATCACCATTAGTCATCCTGGGAAAGCAAAGACTTTGGAGTTGATATGTCGCACCTACAATTGGAAGAGCTTGCCTGCTCAGGTGGGGCGGTATTGTAAGGAGTGCCTGGTATGCAACCAGATGAAACCCAATCTTTGACCTTTAGCGGGGTCGTTGGTACCAGTCCAAAAGGCTGATGGGCCCTGGACTTCCCTCTCAGTTTATTTCATTGTGGAATTGCCTGCCTCTGATGGTTATGATGCCATCATGGTGGTGGTGGACCGGTTCACAAAGTTTTCCCACTTTATTCCTTGCAGAACTACTATAACTGCGGCTGAGATGGCTAGGCTCTTCGTCATATATGTGTTTGCACTTCATGAGATTCCCCAAGAAATTATCAGCAACTGGGGCCCTCAGTTTACCTCCATTTTTGGGAAGAGTTGTGTAAGACTCTTCAGATTCGCCCTTGCCGTTCAACTGCCTATCATCCCCAATCAGATGGGCAGAGTGAACAAGTGAACCAGTGCTTGGAACAGTTTCTGCGGTGTTACACCGCCGCATATCATTCTGATTGGGTTTCCCGCCTTCCCATGGCCCAGTTTAGCTACAACAATACCTTGCACTCCTCTATCAGGTGCACCCTTTTTTCTCCAGCCATTGATTTAACCCCGCCTTTAACATGGAGCCCAGCTGTGGGTCTAAGGTTGAAGCGGTGGTGGAGTTTGCCAAGACAATCAAGAAGGTCCACAGGGGGTTTCCATAAGCTTGGAGGTGGCAATGAAAGTGTATAAGGAGAACGCTGATGGGAAATGCCAAGTGGGTCCTGCGTACAAGGTAGGGGATCTAATGATGCTTGATGCCCATAACATCCCTATCAATCAGCCATGCAAGAAGCTAGGACCTAAGAGGATTGGCCCTTACCGCGTTGCTAGAAAGGTGGGCCATGCCTCCTACCCGCTAGATCTTCCCTCTTTATTTTGGATCTTCTCTGTCTTCCATGAAAGCAAATTGACGTTGTTTGAGGGCCTCCCACCAGAGAATCCTGAGGCCTATCTTGTAGTTGGGGCGCCAGAGTGGGAGGTGGAAGAAACAGTTGCCTCCCGCCGCATTAAAAGAAGACTGGAGTACCTGGTATTCTGAAAGGGCTTTGACGCTGCAGAGAACAGTTGGGTTTCAGCATGCACTTGTGTGCATGCCCAAGATCTGATTAAAGCCTTCCACAAGCGTTTCCCCCAGGCTGCTGGATATTAACCCAAACCGACCATTGCCACCATGAAGTTGGCCCCTGCCCACAACTTTTCCCTTGCGCAAGCCCCTGGAGGGGGGTTGAGCCCCATCAGGAAGAGAGGGTAATTTCATGGTCACATGACACCATAATGGGGACCAACCCTAAGGATAAGGCTGGGTTCCAGGAGGCCCAGAAGGTGAAATTACAGGCCCTTCCTGACCTTAGGAATGCCCTAGACCAACGCTGGGTATGGGCAAGATATACCCAGGTTAATACTAGTGGGGTGCTAAATGCCCAGCCCCTTACGTTGGTCCAGGCATTATTATGGATGGTCTATCATATTAATGCGGATGGTTCCATTCAGTTTGTCAAGGAACGGGGTTTTGAAACCTGTTCCATTCAAAAAACAATGCATTTGGGTCAATTCCAACTTCAGTCGATCACTCAAGTGAAGCCAGTTTTGGCATATTCAACCAATTTGGATGGTAGCGTTGGCCTATTGGTGGGTTGGTGCTTGGGCCTGCTGCAGTAAACCCTTATTCCCTCGACTGAGTTTTAAATATGTTTTCCCTGACCAACATTCCTTGTTGGTCAACTTCCCAAATAAATTTCCCCCATTTTGCCATTTTCTCAAATGTTATTATGAATGATCCTGTGTGCATATCCCTTTGAGGATGTCTCGCGCTACCTTAACCACAACATTTTATCTATGACTAGTCTATCACCTAGTGCACCGTTGGTTCGCCCAGGTTCCCTCCAACCTGGGACGTTTCCCATGTCTTCCTTAGTGCACCGCATCATTTTGGGTTGGGGTTTTACCTTAATACTCACTTTTGCTTAAGTTATTATTGCTCCAGCACCCTCTTCTGGACAATAGTGACTTTTATTATAATGGCTAGTTCCATGGCGTTGGGCCTGTGCACTGAGCACTACCACACTGGGAATAGGAGAGTTATAGACACTCTCCTAACAAGAAACCTTGTGACCTAAGAACTTTTTTAATTCTGAAAAACGGAACATTTGGAGGGTTTGAGCTTTAGTGAAGGATTCTTAATTTTATCTAAAAACTTCTTTTATATGATCCAGATGCTTAGTAAATGTTTTTGAAACATGGTAATATCATCCAAATATACCAGAACATAGGTCAGCCTTAATCGCATAACATGCCATCCATGCCCTTTAGAATGTTTCTGGTGCGTTGCTCAATCCTTGTGGCATATAGGTTGGTTCAAATAAGCCCTCACTAGATATTAGGGCACATTTAGCTCTGTCTTCTGGTGTTAAGTCGATTTGCCAGTACCTGCTGGCTAAGTCCATTGCTGAAAAATAAGTTGAGCCAGATAACAACTGGAGGGAGCATTAATCCTTGGTAAAGGGTAGCTATCTTGATAAGTAATTGCATCTAACCTGCAATAATCCATAACCACCTGATGTAAGCCATCCTTCTTTTTCACAAATAACAGAGGTGAGGCCCAGGGACTATTGGAGGGTTTTAAAAATACAGCCTACAATAGTTATTTTAATTCTTTGGTGACCTGTTCTTTCTCCACTTATGACTTATAATAGGGTTTGGCATGAATAGGAGGGTGATCTCCAGTTTCAACGGTATGCACTACTCCCTTCATTTTATAAAAAATCATAAGTATACTTGGCAAACATGTTGGAGTATTCTTCCAATAATTGAAGTACTTGTTTCTCCTGTTCTTTAGTAAGATTTTTCCTTATTGCAGGTCCCATAGTAATAATCTCCTGATTGGGTTCCAGCCCAAAGCCTTTTAGCCTTCCAAATGTTTTAACGTTGTTGGACAATTGCAATTCCAATATTGTGAGATGAGCATTTTGGACAAAGATGTTTGTAAAACTGCCAAATGACCCTGGCCAATTCACAGTGGAATCCTTTAAACGGGTCAATAATTCCATATATACTAAAAATTTGCCAAATGGTTCAAGTTTAGGTAGCCAGAATATTCTGACTTATTGGTAAAAGAGGGAGCTCTTCCGAGATCCCTCCCCGCCTTACCACTAATATTATTCAAGCCACACCGCGGAGACCAGGCCCTTTTATAGGGTTGGAAGGGATCCTGAAAGGTGCAGAGATTTTCTCACGTGGTGATTGACTCAAATTCATAAAACATTACCTCATGGGCTTGTCCTACCCACTTTTGACCCTCCATCAGCCCTTCTGATAAACTGAGGCGAAATTCAAAAGCTTCAATAGGTCAATTGACCATATTTCCTCATTTGGCTCAAACCTAATAATGATTTAATGCGTACGACCTTTGAGCCCAAAGTGGGGTTAATTACTAAGCCATGACATTATATAAGGTTCATTTTTCTTATCCTCGTGGCACTTAATGAACTATAAAAACTTACAGCTTTTTTAGTTTTTAGTGTCTATTTATTTTTATTAATTTAAGTGCTTTTAATATCCTGTTTGTTGGAGTTTAGGCTTTAACGCACCAGAGAGCTTATACCTACCTAAAATTCAACAAGTGGTGCTCACTACAGGGGAGCCTGTACACCAAAATAAACCTCTTAATAAATGGAGTAGGTAGGAAACTTCCCCTCACATCCTCGCTTCAGCTGAGTCTAGATCACTGCTTTAAAACTACTTCTAGCTAGTGCCTTGTCCTGACTCAGAAAGCTTGAGCTGCCCCCCTCTCAAGGACTTTATGGAGCCGCTCCCACCATCCACAAACCCCCTTTCAGGGACAAGTTTATACCAGGCGAGGGCAGTATTGCATCCTTCCTCTTTGTATACAAATCTGCGATGGAAGGAGCTACTGACCAGCAAAAATGTGCTATATTCTCCCATGTTTGAGTCTATGGCTCAAGAGATTATGGTTTCCACTATGGCCAATATAAAAACTGGGCAGGGATGATAAAGCGCTTATTGACAGATTTGGCTCCTTACAGAGTGTTATACATTTGCCCTCCCAGCTGAAAAAGAAAAATGTTTTGGGTCAAAATCAGCCAAAAAGGAGAAATGTCTGCCATTTGCATATTATTGATACTAATACAAAAGATATAATTGATACTAATGAGGATATCATCCAAAAGACCCTGGCTGATTCTCGGAAGAACCCCACAAATCAGGGTAACACAATTTCAAATACTACGTGGAAAAAAGCACAAAATTGAGCAGCCTGATTACTCAACCATGTGATAGACCCTGGGGCATCCATCGGATGGTACTCCCCCAGCTACAACCAGGTCCCTTCAAGCACCTATGCGGGGACCACACCCTTTTATAGGCGTGGTGGGGTCCCCCAAGGTGAAATAATTTTCTCTGACGGGGAGTGGCTGAAGTTTAATAAAACGTTACCTCATGGGTACATATTCCCAATTGTTAATTCCCCATCTGTCGTTCAGCACAAGTGAAGCGAGTATTCTGAGCTTCAATAGGCTAGATGTGCATATTTCCTCATTTGGATGGCAACAAGCTGTTCCAAACTTTTTTTGAATCCCTTCAACCCTTGATGCAGTTTAAATACTGATTAATCAGATATTGAGTGGGGTTGCTTTCTTCCTTTTATCACACTAATAATAAAATTCATAAAAACCAGTTTTTTATCAGTGCTTTTTATTTCAAATTTTATTTAAAAACATTTGTGGAATCCAGCGGTGTAAGCACCAGTGAGCAGAAATCGGCTGGGTTCCTACAAAATGGTTCTCACTACAGGGGATCCATGTACACCAAAGATAGTTGCTCTTGAAAAGCAATTCGCCAGCGCCCTATCCCATCCTAAAGAGTTGGAGCAGCGCCTTTAAAACCCCCTCTAAAAGACAAGTACATCCCTGGGAAAATAGTATTGCTTCCTTTTTGTATGCATATGAATCTGTTAGCATGATGCTACTGATAAGCAAAAATCTTGACACACCCTTTCATGATTAAGTTGCTTGGCACAAGAAACGATAGTTCCTTACATGGACAATATGCATACCTGGGCAGAGGTGAAAGAGGCTCTCTTAGCTGAATTTGGTTCAAAGCAGAGTTTTAACAGGGATAAACATGCTTTTATGCGCCTTAGAATGTATAAGGGCAAACTGAACGCTGCCTTTGCTGAGCAATTTTACCTCGCTTTGCAAAGACTGTCAATGGCTAACATGCTAACCCTGGATGATGCTATCACAGCCATGTTAACTGGGTTAGCTTCTCAACCCTCTCTTGCTAGGCATATCATTTCAGTGACATTACTTCAAAAACATCCTCAATAAAAAGGAGGTTCTGTTAGACGTTGCTGATTTCATTCCTGTGCGATAATAAATGAATCTGAGATGGAACCTTCAGTTCTAATCGTTGAGGAGCTTCCGCCTATAGAACAGTTGGGGATGATCACACCTGTACCTACCCTAGTGAAACATGCTTCCTCAGTGCAATTCAAAAATGATATCACTCCCTCCTATAATTCAGATCCCAGTGAGGTATCTAATACCATACTTCTGCATAAGCTCACCAAAGCTGTTTTGCCTTCCCCTCCAGCCAAGCTGGTAGTTGCACGCCTAAGGGTAACTCTCTGCAACAATAATGAGCTTTCTGAAAAGACAGATAGTCAGAAGATAGCTACTCAACCTCATGTGGTTGTCTCCTCTACCTCAATTGAAACATTGCCAGTGGTTGATAATACCCTTGGGGATTAATCTGAGGGTTGTGATGATGTAGGCTACTATTTATTGGGAGCTCCCGTGGAAGTGGAGGTCCCTGATTTATTGAACACTGAAGGAGTAGACAAAACCACCATACCTGAGGAAACATACTTTAGACAAATATTAGGGTACTCAAAAGTTATTGAAACTGCTAGTGATGGTGATGAGTTCTTGGCTGTCTTGATTCGACAACTTCAGAGGGTCCATACCATGAAATTATCCTGGATATTTACCCTGAGACTGCTCATAAATTAACCTCCACTTTCTGGCTCAAGGAGGTCTTGGCCTTGTCTCTTTTCTTTAAAGGAACCTTCACTAAGATTGAAGTGGTCATTCAAAAAGTCCAGGTAATGGTCATCCTGGATACTGGCTCCCCAGTTAACATAATCTCTACTAATTTCGTAAAAAAGATAAAGCTGGCGCCTGATTTGGAGTACAATCAAGAGTTTGGAACTGCTGGCCCAAACAACACTCGCGCCATTGGGGCATATTTTTCCCTTCCCATTCAAATTGGGAAGCTTATCTTATCAGCCCCTGCAGTGGCTTTGGACAACAACACCTATGATATGCTCATAGGTACCCAGTTTATGATTGAGTATGAGGGAATAATCAACATGAAGCAAGGTTTCCTCTCATTACTCAACTATGAAGTCCCTTTAGTCTTATCCAATAAAGAGCCTGGCAAGGACGAATACTCTTGCCTTGTTGAATATCCCTTTTCAGTTATGATTTTACATTATACCACCTCTGAGCGCAGCACAAAGAAATTACCCAATTCAGTGGATGCTAGGGATGGTATCCCTTTCTATGCTGAGATGAGGTTTTGATTAAGTCTGGTGAACAAGTACTGGACACAAACTTCACGCTCCAAATCCCACACCACTGTTTGTTGCACTTTATAAGTATTGAGGGCATTAGTCCCTTGGAGCCTCAGCTAATGCCTGGTGTTTTTGACTCAGCTTACCAGAGGCCTATTACTCTGCTGTTGGGGGACCTAAACTTAAAGGACATAGTTGTAAGAAAATATCAGGAGATTGGCAGAGGATTGTTAGTCTATGTGGAGGATATTAAAAAATTCACTCCATTGGTTTCATGATGGATATGGGCCTGCCTTTAGATAACCTGGTGTGTACCTTACCCAACGTCCATATCTCGGATAAGCTGACCCCAAATGAGCTGGAAAAATTTCATACTCTCCTAGACGAATATAGAGACATATTCTCTAAGTCTGATAATGGCTATGGCCACATGAAGGGCTGGTGCCACTCCATTGATGTGGGTGATGCCTGTCCTATTAGGTCCAAACCTTATCGCAAGTCAAAGGTGGAAGAACAGTAAATGAGGACAGAGCTCCAGCAGTTACTAGACACGGGGTTACTCTTTCCTTCACAAAACCCTTGGTCTTCACCTCTCTTACTAATTTAAAAGAAAAACGGAGGTCATCATATAGTCATGGATTACCGTAGGTTGAATAGCCTCACTAAGAAGGATAGGTATCCTATCCCCCATATTAATGACGCCCTGTCCCAACTCTCTGGCTCAAACTTCTTCTCCTCCATGGACTTGGCCAGTGGATATTGGCAAATGGACCTTTCTCCTCAAGATCAGGAGAAATGCGCTCTTATTTGTAGTGAGGGTCTCTTCCAACCCACACGATTACCCCAAGGGTTGTGCAACGCACCTGCATCTTTCCAGCATGCGATGGATCAGATTTTGCAGAACCTAAAGTTTACTTGTGTCATCGTCTATCTTGATGACATCATGTTGTTCTCAAAAACCTTCAATGAACATCTCAATAATTTGAAGGAGGTGTTTCAACAGTTATGTAAGTCTAATATTAAATTGAAACTCTCCAAGTGGACCTTCTACCAAAGGAAATTGGATTTCCTTGGCCACTCCATATCCCAAGAAGGAATTCAACTTATACAGGACAAAGTCGTCAATATCAAAAATGCCTCTCCCTAAAAATTTATGGAGTATTCAGGTATTTCTAGGGATGATAGGGTATTACCATCAGCTCATTCCTAAGTTCACCCAACTCAGAGAGCCACTTGTCCATCTATTAAGCAAGAATACCCTATTTTACTGGGGTGCTGATCAAAATTCCGCTTTTGAGACACTGAAGCAACTGCTACAACAACATTCTATCCTATGGCACCCAGATTATAATAAACCTTTATCTTGTTTACTAATGCCTCAGATTATGCCATTGGGGCCATCCTATCCCAATTGGATGAAAACGGCTTAGATCATGTACCCTATTTTAGTAAGATGCTGTCAAAAAAGTAACGCAACTACAGCTTTACAGAGAAGGAGTGCCTGCCGTTCTGTTAGCTATAAAGCACTACCGCCCTTTCCTATATGGTATCACCTTCACTGTAGTTACAGATCACGCTTCATTAAAGTGGTTACAGAATATGAAGGATCCTTTTGGCTGGTTATCTCGCTGGGCTCTAAAGCTCCAGCATTATGACATAAAGATTGAACACCATTCTGGGACCTGTCAGTGAATTTTGATGGGTTGACTCAGCTGCTAGTTCATCATTCGGATAATAGTGAGGCGGAGAGGTTACATGACCTCTCAATGACCTCAAATGAATGGGAGGCTGAGGACGAGCCTGTCCAGAAGATGTTAGCCCAGCACTCCTGTAACACCAAAGTGGAGAACATGAAATTGTATACGCAAATGGGGGCAAAATGGCTGCCTTACTTTCAGCCCTTGGAACGCGTACCTGTTTTCCTAGAAGTTCACTCCACTCTAGGTCATGTAGGGTTAAAGAAACTTATGAGTGGATTAAGGATCGGTTTTATTGGGATGGAATTATGGAATCTATCATTGATGTCTTGGAGGCCTGCCTTACTTGAAAGAAGCAGTCCGGCTTCAAGACTAGGAATCAGTAATAATCAACCACCCCTCAACAACCTTTCCACACCATCAGTTTGGATGTAGTAAATCCCCTTCCTCAGACTACTAGTGTAAACTGATATATCCTATAAATATTGACCATTTCACTAAGTGGATTGAAGCCATGGCTCTCTCAGCCTAAACGGCCAAGGCCACTGCCCCATTTTTACATCAAAACTTCTTTACTAATCATGGCTGTCCTAAGTACTACTCTGCGACAGTGTTAAAAACTTCACCTCCAGAGTAGTCAAAATCCTGTCTACATTCACTGAAGCCCAACAACTCTTCTCAGCTCCATATAATCCCTCTACCAATGGGACTGTGGAGAGAAAAAATGGGACCCTGGTCTCTATATTACAGAAAATGGTCACTTATGATCCACTTCACTGGATCAATTCATACCCAGTGCTCTTATGACCTACTGGATTAGTTATCATATGATCCTGAAAATGTTCCCATTCTATGTCTTGTATGGGCAGGAACCAGGAATACCTGCCCTCTTAGCTAAAAATGTTTTCTCCTCTAGAGTTGAGAAACTTAGAAAGCCATGAGAATATTGACTCAGCGCATCATCCAGCTCCAATCTGAGGCTATGACTAATCTAGCTAAAGAGGTGAATAAAGAAGGGCAGGCTGCCAATAATCTCTGGGCACCATTCCTTCCTTCCAAGTGTCATATGTGGTTCTGTATTACCATAACCGCATCTCTCCTAGAAGTGGTAAGCTTGGGTCAATCTGGTAAGGCTCTTTCATCATAATATATAAGAGGGGCACTGAGTATTCTATCAAAGCCTTGCTACAGGGATTACCTTCAATTAAGTACATGGTTGCTTCCTATAGCCCAATTCTCCCCTCAACATTCTTGAGGAGGGTGATATCAAAAAATTACCCTCCCAGCTTAAAGAAAAGAATGTATTGGGCTAAAATAGGCTAAAAGTGGAAATGTCAGACATTTACAAGTTCATGATGAAAATAAAAGTAATTTAAGTGATAATAACAATTTTATCAGCTAAAAGACCCTAGTCAATTCTCAGTGGAGCCCTACAAATTGGGATAACACTTCTACAAATATTAGGTTGGAATTTGGCGGAATCCTTAAGATATGCTATAAGGGGTTTTACACAGGGTTTAGCCTACTGAGCGATAGGACCAATGATATGACAATCATGGCCCTTGGTAACAGCAGAATAAACTTAATATATTAATTATGGGTCACTTGCTCCCACTACAATCTTTTATTTAATATAATAAACACAGAGGATCTCACTGTTTCACTCACTTTATCCTATTAACAATCTCCTCCTCTTAATCGCCCATCTCGCTTATATACAGCGGCTTTGGACAATACCACTCTCATAGCTTGGACTATTTGGTTTCACCAATTCTCCTTGTTTCAGCTTGTTGTTCTTTAGTTCTCTATCGCCTAAATTGTAGGCGATTTAATTTGTATTCATCAAATGTTAACATCACCCTATCGCCTTATTTTGAGGAAATCCAATAATAAACCCATTATATCCCAATATCGCCTTATCTCATGGCACTCAAATAATTGTAACTGATAATTTGGCGGATTCTTCCTAAACCGCCCTAATTGTCCCAAGATTATTGTAAAGTCATATTGGAATTGCGACATTACCCCCTCCTTGACTGGATGATAAGGCTCCTATTGTTTGTATGGTCTGAGGAACTTCACATGTACCCAGTTAATAATTTACCCCCTGCAGGTTCCTTAATGGTGTAAGCGTCAGTCCCAGTTTTCTCAATGATCTCAAATGGTCCGCTCCATATACTGGCAAGCTTTTTCCTTCTTCTGAACCCATGTTGGTCATGAAAAAAAACCAATTACCCTACCCCAAACTGTGGAAGACTGCTGCATCTACCTTGGTCAGCTGCATGATCCCAAATCTTCTTGGCAAGACTAGTGTAATATGCCTCAGTTTGGAGTTTAATCAGTGTGTCAGTTAAGGCAGACAAATAGCGGTGGGGCTTGACTCCTCCAGTATCCTCCACACAGGAGTAAAGCAATGCAGGAAGCGCTGGATGTCATCCATAGAGCAATTGGAATAGACTCTTACCAGTTGCTGAGTGGTAGCTGATATTGTACGCAAAGACAGTGGTGGATAAAAGGGTGCTCCAATCTGATGGCCTCTCATTTACAAGCTTGCATAGAATATTTACCAAGGTCCCATTGACCCATTCCACCATACCGTTAGATTCAAGGTGGTAGGGGGTAGTTAAGACCCCGCGTATTGCCATGAGCTTGTTCAACTTGGCCAATATATGTGATGTGAAATTGGTCCCGTTGTCCGTTAGGATAGATTGTGGACAACCATGGCGCTGTATGACGCACTCCAGGATGAACTTGGTGGTAGTGACAGCCCCCAAATCCTTAATAGCCCTTGCTTCCACCCATCTTGTCAGATGATTGATGGCAACTATTATATATTTGGAGCAGTTTGCGCCAGTTGGCAGAGGCCCCACCACATCTAACAAAACAGTATGCCATGCAAACAGAGGCTTGACTAGCTGGTATGTGGTCTTTTGGTGAAGTGGTTTCTCCACTTGGCACTGATGGCAACAACCAACCGTCTCAAGCACATTGTAGTGCATACTCTCCCAATAGTAGAGGGGTCACAAGGACTCCAGCGTCTTTCTCAATCCTCCATGACCTACAGCTCTATGCGCATCCATAATTATCGCAGGTCTGGCAGAGGGTTTTGGGAAACTCAGCGTTGATTCCCTAATCCGCTTATATAATTCCCCATTGTGCAAGAAGGTATCCTGCCTAAGCCCATCTAATACTTTGATCACAGGCAGCAGCTCATCGTGATATTTGCCCACAATTATCTTTTTGTACATTATGTCTGCCACATCTACTGTAATGGAAACTGTGAGTAATTGGGAAAGACGGTCTGCATTCTGATGCTTCACCCCTGGACGATGCATGATCTCAAAATCATACACTTGGAGCTTCAAAGCCCATCGCGTGAGCCGCCCTTCAGTTTCCTGCAGATTCTGTAGCCAGCGTAAGGAGGCATGATCTGTTACCATTTTGAATTTCGCCCTGTGGAGGTAGACTCAGAATTGTTTATATGCATAGATTCCCACTAAACACTCCTGCTTGGTCACAGTGTAGTTCTGTTCAGGGCCAGTTAAACTGTGGCTACAATATGCACGGGGTGCTCCACACCATCATTGTCTTTTTAGGATAACACAGCCCCCATAGCGGAAAGCTAAAAATCTGTTTGCACAATAAACTCTTTTTCAAAATTGGGGTATTGCAAAATAAGTGTGCTAGCCAGCGCAGTTCATAATATATCAAAAGCTGTTTGACATTGATCCGTCCAGTTGAAGGCAGCATTTTTCCTAAGTAGCTCAAAGAGTGGATCCCTAATACATCTAAAATTGGGAATGAACCATCGGTAGTAACTGACCATCCCCAAGAACACTTGAATATCCCGCTTATTGCTTGGCCATGTCATCTTTCGGATGGCTTCCACCTTGACTGGCTGAGGACTAAGCCCTTTGGAGTCAACCACAAAGCTGAGGTATTCTAACTGTTCCTTGAAAAAATGGCACCTTTGGGGCTTAAATTTGATATTATCATCAGCAAGGCGGCGAAACACTTGCTCCAGGTGTCCAAGATGCTCTGTGAATGTCCGCAAAACACATTGATATTGTCAAGATAGACAAGAACACAAGACAGCTTTAGGTCGCCCAAAATAGTTTCCATAGTCCATTGGAACGTAGCGGGGGCATTGCACGAACCCTGTGGCATAAATGTAGGCTGAAACAATCCTTTTGAGGTGATTATAGTGCACTTTTCTTGTTCCACCACTGGCAACTTGATCTGCCAGTACCATGATATCAAGTCCATAGCAGAGAAATACTTGGCCCCGCCTAACTAATCTAAAGCATCTTCAATTTTCGGAAGTGGGTACAAATCTTTATTGTAATGCAGTTAAACTTCCAGTAATCAATTACTACTTGATTGGAGCCATCTTTCTTTTTGACAATTAGCACTGGGGATCTCAGGGACTCTTTGATGGCTCCAACATTCCTTGTTCCACCAATGAATATATTTCTGCAGATACAACTTCTTCCGCTGCCTTTGAGCGATAAATAGGTTGTAACCTGATAGGGGGTGGTCTCCCATGTTCACCCAATGCACAACCCAATGAGCGCAACCCAAATTGTGATCATTAGTTGAAAAAATGCTGTGATATTTCTTGAACAGATCCATCACCCTACTCTTTTGATCCTCAATTAGACCATTTAGCACCTGCCGAGGAACCATAGTCATTACGCTGTAGGTGGTTTTTAAAGGCAAGCCAAGATCTTCCCAAGAACCAAAGTCATGTAACTGGTGGACCTCATCGATAGGGATCAGGTGCAGGTAAGCCACCACTTGGTGTCGCTGAGCCCTCATCACCTTCTTCTGCAGATTTGCTACCAACACCTTCACTACCCCTTCCCTGGTAACAGTAACCCAGGAGCCACATGAAGTTCAAGCCGCGATTGCTGGTAGGGCCCCACAACCTCTCCGTACAGACCTCCCAGTATATCAATTTTAAGCTCTGTCCCAATTATGACCTGATGCCCAGAAGGGATAGTCAAAGCGTTCGCAGCTCATATCAGAATACCTTTGTACTTGTAAATCTGGTTTGGGAGCATTTGGGTCTTCCGCTTCATCCACCAATATCTTATAGGAATTACACCATCGCTATAGGTGAGATTAATTTGACTAGAGTGGATTGGGTCATCTGGAACTCCGCTGGAAGTAAAATATATGGGGATCCGTTGTCCCAGGATGGCTAGGGTCTCTTCCATCATGTCAACAACAGCCCCATAGTGTCACATAAAAGCAGTCTCAATAAGCAGATCATAGTAGCTATCTGGTAATACTACTGCTGGAGCCACAACAACAACGGATCCAAACGGCAAAAGAAGCGCGCTATACGCTCCCTCAGAGACCATAGTTTCCATTCCAGTGGTCCCATACACCATCCAGTGGTCTATGTCAAGTTTTAAAGACAACTTTTTACCAACTTAGTGAAGACAATGTAACAGGAGCGCCCATATCAATTACAGCTTGTACTCAGGCTCTGGCTATCATAATGTCACAGTAAGTGCACTTTGAGTAAGATGAATGCCATTTATTTACTACGTGTACATTCAGCGGTTCACATTTTCCCAGAAAACCTATAATACCCGCTCTGACTTTAGGGTATTCTGTTATACTAACATCCACTGGAAAGGCGACCTCTACTTCTCTTAAGGACAACGCATCTGCAAACGGTTCTAGCCAGTCTGATGGATTTTGGTCAAAAATTTTGCAAGCGTAAGGCTTTGATTGCTCCTGAAACCCTGTTTCAGCCAATTCTTTGACTTGTGCTTGAATCAACATTTACTACCGCAACCAGCTGTTGGTAGAGGAATGTATCATCATACTGGGAGGCTTCTGCTGCCTTCAATACAATATATTCAGGTGGGACGTATGTCTTTGAGATAGTGAAAGTAGAGAGTTCTGTCTCTACTCCACTCTGACTTTTCCCTGATAACTTTGATCCTATTGTATGCAAGGGATCTGTCAATTGGGGCAACCTTGTCCCATGTGCCCGGTTCAACCACAAAAAAAACTTTCCATAGGGCCTAGGTCTGTGCTTAATATAAGTTGGCCCACTCAGAAAGTTATTCTGAAGATGATTAATGTAACTAGACCCACATTGGTAGAATGCCTGCTGTTGATCAGCATAGTTAGGGCTGAAGCGATAGTTAGTCAGTTGTCACTCAGCATTTATGGGACAAATGTTGGACTGCGTTGAGTAATCTGGCGAAATCTGCATTGACTGGTTGCTTCCACCACATGGTTAGGGTTGGCATGGCTACAGTGTGAATCTGCTTGATATTGGATGGAGGGAAAGTTACAGTTAAGCAACGTACAAACTGAAAAAGTTTAAGAAGGGGTACATTGTCCTCCAACAACAGGGCCATGACATTGTAAAGCTCAGGGTATGGCTTCACTAAAGAGGACATTGCAATGAATACATCAGCTTCAGATAGAATCCCTGCCCCAATCAACACATGTGCTTCCGCCATAAATTGCTCAGCAAATGCGGTAAGATTCTCATTTCGCTGAAACTGGATGGTCAAGAACTTGGCTTTACGCCGTGACATCTTTGCAGTTCCATCGAACAACCGCAGCACCATCTCCTTGACTTTTTGGTATGTAATGGAACTATCTGGAAGGTAACAAACAGCTTGATCAGCACTTCCAACATCCAAGATGGAGATCAACAGTTTCACCCTTTGCCGGTCTGAGGCTCCTTCAGTTGCAAACTCATGTCATCAAAAGAACCCATGAATATTTCCTTTTCGATCAAATGGTGGCAGCTTATCACTGCAAACTTCCTGGAGCAGCTCATCTTGTCTTTTGATCACAGTTTCCAATGCAAGTTTTAACTCCTCATATGCAACGGCCCCATTGTGTCATGCAGATTTCTTATAAAAGCAACCTGGATGTGACATAGCAGGCGACTGAGTTTTTATTATTCTATAACTGATCAATGGGCCCCCTGTAGTGAACACCGATGTCACAAAATTGACCATGTGCTCCGCTAGTGTGCCAGGCCAACCAGTATGAAGACTGGTGGCCCTTTGCTATTTCACCTTCATTGGCATACCAACCCCTACAAGTCCTGCGTCCTGTAACGCACTGGCTCCTTCCAATGAGCCACGAATGAGTTGGGCAACAGGATCCATGTTAAAGACCATAGGGCTGACAGGACTCCTGATACTACTCTCCTGGTGCGCGCGCTACAAGATTAAACAAGCACCCCCTGGAAGACAGTTGCAAGTATACTCAACCCCAGCAACATGCCTTGACTCCAAGACAAGGTATAGAGGGAGGCAATAGCCCTCCCAAGCTCACTCTCAAAGTCCAATTCTTGTTGATTTAAGCCAAACATGGCTGCAGTTAGGCAATATCTTTAAAATAAACCTGAATTATAAATTTATGAATTTTAGGTTCTTTTATTTAATATTTAGCCAAGTTGATAGAAAACAGAACTGAGGAGCCTCCAGCTCCCAGTTCCTTCCCTATATACACATGCTAAAAGCTAAAATAAGATATAATATAAGCTTATGGTGCCATTGCCAACTTGAATGATGTTTGGTGTAAACTTTACAGCAGGATCGCGGAATCTTTACTCAATGGTTCCGTGCCAGTTCTGATCCTCAACGGTTCCGCGCCAGTTCCATTTCGAATCCCAATCAAACCGCGAAACTCCCAAGCACCCGTTTCATTCCATTCTCATTTTGAATCCAAATAGAATCTCGAAACTACCCATTTTACTCGTTTTCTGTTTTGTTCTGACTTGGACGCCCATCTTGCTCCTTGGCCTACTCCAAGCTCTGGCCCCTTAGGCGTCCTTGCCAGAACCAACGCCCCCTCCTCCTCCATACATACAGACACAGCCTGCCCTGTCTTACCAAAGATCAGGGCAATGTAATGCTGAGGATAGAACTCAACCATCACACGTCCAACCCACCAACTAACCACCAACAGCTTCGCCTTTAGCCCCAGAAATCCTCAGTGTGTGGCCCGGCAGTTCCTGCCTCCTTCTAGGGCAGCTCAGGCACTTACGTGCTGCCCCACCCTTGTGACCCTTCACCAACCCATCTGGGCATGCCCCGGTGAGTCCATCCCCCTTCCTGGGAAGCTATGGCACTATCGCGCTGCACCCCATTAGGGTTGGTGGCTATGCAGTTCATCCACTGGTAGCCAGCTGGCCAGGTTCCCGCTGGTTCCTTATAAGGAGGAGGCATGGGAGCTGGCAGCACTGGCCACTCCAGGCATGATCACCTACGCCTATTGTGGATCTCCTATACCACCTTCCCACTCTAGTTGCATTAAGCTACTTCAAACAAACAGGAAAATTGGCAAATGAGAGGTTTTTATTAGGAGGGAATGAATGACTATTTATACTTTCAGGGCTACTGCACCCAAGTACTCTTTGGCCAATCAACTACTGTAAAACCCATCGGCCTCTTGATTTTAAACCTATATCAGATCATAAACTATTCATTCATATATTCATAGCGATTCCCTCCAGATTTTCTCATCTGATCACTGAATATCAAATTAGGTCAATCCATCCTCAGCATAAGTTGCTGGTTGATTGTATATAAATTCATTAAATAAATAGGATTTTGAGCATCCTCAGCATGAGTTGCCAGTGCTTCAAATTAGATGGCAGAACCATTTCAGACGCTTCATAACAGATTTATCAGCTTTTACTGGAAACTCCCACAACAATCTTCAGATGGCATTTCAGCAGTGAACACAGCTTCCACCAAACCTAAACTTGATTAAACATATAACATTAAATAGTATCAAACTAAGCAATTAGCTGGCAATTACACCCAACTAGCCTAAGCCCCTAATTCAGATACTATCAGAAGGATTCATCTGGTTAAAATCCCAACATTGCCCTCTACTTAACCAGATGATATCCTTCAGCGTGACCCACCCCAATGGTGGGTCAAGACCTCCCAGCGCCCTCACAAAGGAGCGCTGGTCTTAAACAGTGGCTTTCGCTACTCCAGAACAAAACCTCCAACTACTCAAGCAGCTCACTAGTGAAGCCCCATGTAGTGAGCACCACTGTTGGAATTTGGCGGAATTCTTAAGATATGCTATAAGGGGTTTTACCCAGAGTTTAGCCCAATGAGCAATAGGATCAACAATATGACAATTGTGGCCCTTGGTAACAACAGAATAAACTTAATATAATAATTATGGGTCACTTGCTCCCACTACAATAATTTATTTAATATAATAAAGACAGAAGATCCTTGCTGTTTCACTCACTTTATCCTATAAACAACCTCCTCCTCTTAATCGCCCATCTCGCTTATATACAGCAGCTTTGGACAATACCACTCTCATAGCTTGGACTATTCAGTTCCACTGATTCCCTTATTTCAGCTTGTTATTCTTTAGTTCTCTATCACCTAAATTGTAGGCAATTTAATTCATATTAATTGAATGTTGACATCACCCTATCACCTTATTTTGAGGCAATCCAATAATAAACCTGTTATATCACAATATTGCCTTGTCTTGAGGCACTCAAATAATTGTAACTGATAACATTCCGGCGGATTCTTCCCAAACCGCCATAACTGTCCCAAGATTATCATCCAGTCATATCAGAATTGCAACATACTATATGGGCAAATAGTATGAAGTTGGGCAGTTGAATTGCCCCAACCATATGAGGGAACCTGAGGAGTCCATCAGAGGTTTCTCACCCAGTTATATCTATTTCAAAGTAAACACTTAAGTGGGGACTGCCCCCTTTTATAGGCTTGGCAGAGGTCCTTCAAGGTACAATAATTTTATATAATGGGGATTGGCTGAAATATATTAAATCATCACCTCATGGGTACATCTTGCCTAAAAATAATCTCCCATCTGGGGGTGAAAGGTGAGTCAGTAGGGTTTACAGCTACCAAGCTGAAGGTTGTGGGTTTGATTCCTACCCTTTGCATATCAATCAGGGTGACAGCCTAATAAAGCTAATAGCAGTTAGTAGGTTTAATAACATGAAAACCTTACCCATGATGTAACCAGAAAAATCTGAGTCCTGATCTGGAGATGGAAAAATTTTCTACAATGAAGTTGACCCTGCTCAGGTTTCATGTTGATATTTACTTACTTTCTTTCTTTTGGTAATGTCCATCTCATGGTCAGCTTGCTTTGAATAATTATATAATTTTCCATCTGTCATTCATCCAAAGTGAAGCAAGTTTTATGAGCTTCAGTAGGTCAAATTTATATATTTCCTAATTTGGACCATACCAAGCTATTCTGAACTACTAAAATCCCTTTAATCCTCAATATGATTCAAATACTGAACGGTAAGATATTGAGGGGTTTATTTTCCTTCCTGTGCCCACACTAATAAAAAACTTATAAAACCATCTTCTTATTTATTAGTGTTTTTTATCCTTTATATAAAAAATTGGTTGTGGAATCCAGAAGTGACCAGCACCAGCAAGCAACCCTCAGCTGGATTCCCACAGGGGACAAGACTTTTGAGCACTATGATTGGCTAAATCTTCATTTACCAATAACAAGCCACTCTATGCCTAATCTATTTTTGCAGGTATCTTACTATTAACCCTCAAGTAATTTAAATACTAAGCGGCGGTATTTTAATAGAGGATCACTTTTTGTTTCTTTTTTTGGACTATTAATAAAATTTATAAATATAAATCTTCTTGTGAGCCTTATTGCGCCTACAACCGCATGATTGTTTTAAATCCTGTGCTACCAGCACCAGCAAGCATAGTAATCACCAGGATTCCAACAGGTATAAATTATATCTTTCAAATTGATATAAAAAGTTAAACCATATGTAGCCTTTAAAGCAAATATGTAGAAAAGAATTTTACTCAAGATAAGGGGACAAGAGGACCTTGTCAACAATGTAGAAAATAAGGTTATAGTATGCACCTAATTGCGGTAAGCGAAGCTGCAGGGAGCAGTCATTCAGTTTTTGTTGACGCGTGGTTTTATATGGGCGGCATTTTTCGTTTTTAAACAAGTTTTAAAAGTTAAAACATTACCCACTCCTTTGTAGTCAAATAATAAAGATTATTTTTATCATGTTGCCAAAAACAGTTCGTTATAAAATTGCATTATTATATATTTGGTGGCAAAAAATTAAAGTTGATATTGATTTTAAATCAAGTCTAAATTTTTTGCTAGGTTCGGGGAAAGTTTGTCATTATGCTGTTACGACTCTACATGATATCAAAGAATCAAGTAACCAAACTGAAACCGGACCCAAATTCTTGACACGCCACATATCTCAAATTGGATAACTATATTAAACAAGATCTATTCAAAAGTTTTATCCGCATCCTGAGTCAAAAGCAATTAATCAATTTCTTTAACCAAATTTCAGATTAAAGTTTGGTAAACACAAATAGCGTGCTTGCGCAGCTTATTTTAATGAATCATCAATTAAAGCTAAACATATGGCTACTTGCAGGACAGCTACAGTATTATGGCATATCAACCTTGCAGTATTCTTAAACCCTATTTTAATTTTAGCCTGAGAGCTCTCTTGCAAAGTAGAGTTTTCAAATGAAACTTTTGTTTTCTTTGTCAAGATGTTTTAAGTGTGAGGGTAAACGCTACTACCACGCCCATCTCCTACGCTATAATGCCCACTTGGAAGTCACCACCATCCTAAACAACCACCCCCGTGTTCTTATCACTGGCTCCTTAGGCCAACTCGGTTTAGGCTTAACGAAGACTTTACGGTAAGTTTCTTTGCATCGTCGTCTTAAAAGGCAGAGAAAAGTATGGACCTGGAAATGTGATTGCCTCCGACATCCGTAAACCTACCTCGGCATTCCTAGATTCCGGCCCCTTTGTCTATGCCGACGTGTTAAACAGAGCGCAACTCGAAAGTCTAATTGTTGATTTCCGTATCGATTACTTGATACATTTCTCAGCCCTCTTATCCGCTATGGGCGAGAAGCTTCCAGCCAAGGCACTCGAAGTCAACTTATTGGGCTTCCATAACGTCATCGAACTGGCAAAAGTCCATAACCTGCGACTCTTCATGCCCTCAACTATTGGTGCGTTCGGCCCCACAACTCCGCCGGAAAATACTCCCGACCTCACCATTATGAGACCTACAACCATCTATGGCATTACCAAACTTCATGCGGAACTCCTTGGTGAGGTAGGGTCTTAGTTTGGTTTGTTCTAAATGCTAGTATTACTACGACAAATTTGGTGTTGACTTTCGCTGCGCTCGTTACCCTGGTATTATCTCCGCCGACACCGCCCCAGGCGGTGGCACAACGGGTACTACTGAATTCAATGCGCTCTAACTATTAGACTATGCGGTTGAAATATTCCACGACGACGCATGGCAGAGAGAGAATTTGTTTGTTTTCTTGATAAGGGCACTCGACTTCCTATGATGTATCTGAGCGATTGCCTCAAAGGAACGACTGAGCTCTTGGAAGCCGACAGCAATAGGCTTACGCAACGTACGTACAACATTGCCGCCTTTAGCTTTACACCGCAGGAGCTATATCTGAAGATAAAGCAGCGCCTTCCAAACTTCAAGATAAAATATGCTCCCGATTTTTCGTCAAGCCATCGCCGATTCCTGGCCCCAATCCCTCGACGACTCCCGCGCCCGCCAGGATTGGGGCTGGAAACCGGAATACGATCTGGATAAGATGGTTGACCTAATGCTTGAAAGGCTTTCTTCCAAAAGCTTCAAAATAAAAAACTGATTGTATATTGGTCACTAACTTTTCTTTATGGGCGCATCTGATATTGTTGCTTTGATCTATTCTGTAGTGGATTATTCATTAGAACCTAATATATCTAATACGATTAATGCTTAATTCGTATATGTATTACTCACGTTTTTACCCTTAATCAGATGGCAACGTAGCTACCTTATCATGTTAAATGATTCGTTATAGCTTAGTCTTAGCATCAAGATCATAAACCAAGAGACCTTCGAAGTAGTTTTACAAGCTTGTTTATTATTATTTGAATTTTTATAAAAAAGAACGGACTGCACAAAAATATTACATATCCGCTTCAAAAAAGGCTTTAAAGTTTAATTTTTATTAAATATATTCTTATGTTGAAGTGAAGCGCTTAGTAATTCATATTTGGCTCTAAAAATCTTTGCAGTAAACCTAACATTATCTAATCTATAATATATGCTTCAGCAATAACAGTTTGCAGCATTAATTTCTTAAAATTATGTTATATCGTTTGATTCTTATTTGTAGCTTATTTTTTGCAACCCTAAGCCCGTACTTCATTCCTTCAAATATTGCTTGTTAATTTTTAGATAATCGTTTTACCCAATTGAAACATGCCTTTAATGCATTGTCCAAGTGAGGGATGGGTAACCATTAAGGTTCACAGGATTGATGCGCATCCGCAATCGAAAAGGAGAGGCTGCATAGTCAAATCAAAAGACAACCGCTTCACTTTCCTTTCAGATTTACGAACGTCCGTTAAATCCCTCTATAACTGTTAACTGTCAAATAGTTCGGATCGTTGATAATTAGCCACAATATCTCAGACCTTATAAATTGTTTATCCGAGGTAGGACTCGGTCCTTATATAGTTATGCAAATTCATATCTTAAATTAAGAAGCTTCTGTGCTACGAAGAAAAATTTCTAACCTATCAAAGATAGTTTCCTATAGACCATCTAGTACTAAAAAAGATAGTTTCCTATAAGCAACAAATTTATCCACTTTTTTATCACAGTATATAACTTGTGGCCAGATACCATAAAAGAAGACGCAACCTTTGAAGGTCCTTTTACAGTAACCTATACAAAGCTAGCAAGAAATAAATTAACATGGAAAATTTTATGTTGCTATCACATGACACAAACAGTTATTTTTATTTAATAGGGGCCAACTTCATTAAGATATAAACAATGTATAAAATATTAGATTTATGGATAAATAGCAAACTAGCAGATTTTTGGACACAATCAACTGACTTTCAACTTGCATACTCAAAAATAATATTTAGTAATATATCTATATGAAAGAATGGATATTCCATCTAGTACTAAAAAAGAATGGATATTATAATGGCACTACATAATGTTATATCATTTAAACAGATGATAATATAATTAGCCATAGTATGATACACCTAAAAATTAATTTCTAAAAAGATTTATTGCTTTAAATAGAACATAAAAAATATTATTTGAATTTACAATAAGGTATCCAAACATTATAATATAGGTCATAACATATTTTAAGAAGGCTTAGTAAGACCTTATATAAACATAACAGTGGTAAATGTAGGTTAATTTTATTAGTAGCATACTCTTGTCTATAATTAACTAATAAAAGCATTCAAGTCTTTTAAAATAAAGATTCATATAAAAATGGGGTAAGTGCTACAGCACTAAGAAAGGTAATGCATTGTACTTTATGCTATCAGCAAGGCTACTTTACCATCAAGGAAAATCCAAGGCTACCTAAATTAATAAAAGGAAGAGAATTTAGATTCAAATGTTTTTTAAAATAATTTTATTTATTTGTCAAATTTAGTTTAAATAGCTTTTTAAGCATGTAAAGTACTACTAACCTGCCTAGATAAATGTTTGTATGGCAAGTGACAATAGATTATTGTATGCCAATAAATCAAGAGCTCAAAGTCTTAAAATAGCCAAAATATAATTATTTATACTACATCAAGTACATGATCTATAAACCACTATAAATATTACATAGAGCAAAAACTTTATGCGTGCGTAGTATAAATTCTGGTTAAGCACTAAAATTTTTGGAAGCTTCATGATTATCAGTTTTGCCATGATTATCAGATCCTTCTAAATTTTTTGACAAACTAAAGGGTGTAATTATAATCTAAATTTTATTCGAGGTGGGCCGACCTGGGGACGATGCCTCACCGATTAGGGAAGTGAAGAAAATGGGAAAGGAGGGTAAAACCCGGAAAACCTCCATGCGCGGCGTATGATAGGCCAGGAACTCCATGGACTGCCTTTGCTATTCGCTATCTCGGTTCGGGGCATTGGTGCGCAAAACCAACAGTCAAAGTCGTCCCCTACCCAAAGTCCATTACCGGGATCGAACTCGGGAGGCAGTGGTAGAGGGTCCATACTCTACCACTGGAGTATCCTCCCTGTGTAATTATAATCTAAAAATACAAAAAAACTCTAAGATTTAATTTTATAAAGTATTTTTAACAATAAGCAAAGCACTATAAGTTGATACCTTCTATTCTATAAACTATAGCGTATGATTAAAATTAAGGTAAAGCACTCAATTAGGCAGTCTTTTTTAAAATTTCATACCATAGAATTCTAAAAAAATTAGCACACTAGAAGATACTTAATATATATCCTACTTAAAAATATATAAATAAAATCTTATAGACTAAAATAATTTAACAAACAAATAAAAGGTCACAAATGCAATTAACCTTTTTTATCATAAAAATATATAAAGTATTTTAGTTTAGATTAGGTACAGATCTTTTGTTCCCTCACATGAAAGTATAGCCTTTAATTGATGAATTATAACTAGACTTTTAGAAACTATGTGCAAAAAGCAACAATCTAAAGTCATTATGTAAAAATAGTACATTTGGATTAAACTTAAACAAGCATATATCTATCGAGGAGCAATATATAGGTAACGTAGGTGGGAAAGTAAGATAAGATAAAAACAAACATGGTACAGATGTAAAACAAAAGCATTGCAAACAAAAAGACTCTCCTAAGCTAAAGAATTTAGATGACATATGACTTAAGTAAAAGCCTTATAAAAATCATTCTTCATATCTATGCTACTAAAAATGCAAAAAAATGAAGTGATAAATTTTGGTGGGGTAAACGTTTCAAGCCTAGTTTCTAGGCTAATTTAATATAACTAAATCCTAAATTCTAAGAAAAAAAGAAATGTGAAGTTTACTAAAAAATTAAGTAAGCAGGTTCAAATGCAAAAGTTAAGTTTTATAGATGAGGTTAGAGATCATGATAATTTGTATACCTGACTTAATAATCCAAAGCTTGGTCAAGTCATTAACTCTGAGCTTTGGACCACAATGTCTAACTTACCAGTAACTTAATAACCATTAGTTTTGGTTCACATAAAGAATTTATATATAATATCTATAATGCTGTTAGGATTTTGATATGCCCATATTATCCAGCTACTTAAATAAAATACAGTAATCTAGCCACTAAGGGGATTAGATCCTTTAGTAGATATAAGAGTTATCATTTTTAATTGTAAAAATTTATAGGTCTGGTTATTATCAGCAAACAACCCCAATAAACTTATTACTGCATATGTTTGGTTCTTGTGCACTTCATCCATGTTGTATAATATATGATATTATTAGAGATAATTTTAACAGATTAGGAGGCATCTGATCCATACATTGGCCCAAATTGGGTGGAGTTTGATCTGAATGTGGCCCTGATTCAATGGGCATTGAACTTGGTAAGTTCAGAACTGGGTGAAATTGCCATCCCAAACCCAAGTTATATCCACAGAATGACAACGGGCTTATGCAGGGTGTGGATGCTGATCCGGTGAGATGGCAAATCTTCACTAATGATGTGGTTGTTGAGGATCAGAAGAGTTTAATCAAAAAGAAGGTTTATTCCATATTTTCAGTGCACTATTTAGGGGAAGACATTGTGGCCCTGAAGGGTAGTTGCATCTTCTATGAGGAAAGATGGAATTTGAAATAAAGAACATTTGCTAGCTTGGAAAAATATTAGTTTTATTTATAAAATATAAGCAGATCAGATTGAGACTATGAGCTCAACCAGTGAGCTAGGTATGGCATTGGCATTATTCTAAGCCCTTTCCTGGTCCCAGACTCTGCTATTGATGTGCAGCATGGTGGGAACAGTGGTCCAGGAATATGTGGCAATGATGAGACATGGCAGTCAGGTTTGGGGATGGGCCTCTGCAGGCCTATACCTAGTATGGTCAGTAACATGGCTCTTACTGCCCAATTCATTCGTTGCATATTGGCATGTAGCCAGTGAGAGGATTCAATGTTCCTGTGAAGGGTCCAGTCACCCATTGTAGCCAGTAGAGGACAAGGAGGTTGGTGGGGTTATCCTTGGAACTTTGGGAATATCCATAGGGGATCCTGCCAGGAAGATGGCAAGGAGCCAGGGAGAACAGGCCAGGGACCTGGGCAGAGTCCTAGTCCCTGACCTACCTTACCTGCAAATTTGCAATCCAAGAATGCTTCTAACATTAAACCTTCATCTTCACTTTATCCTATGTTATTTATTCCAGTGGAGTTATACTCACATGGTCAGACAGAGAAGGTGCTGGACTTGGTGGATACAGGGGCTTAGGAAAATTATGTGGCCTTCTCCTTAGGTAACATTTGCAGTTGGTGATGAAAAGGGGTCCCAAGGTAGTGTTTGCCAATGTGTTGAGAAGAGCCCTATCATGGGTTCTGGAGCCCTTGATTGTCATTTGGCAGAACCCATTTTGGTTGAAGGAGGGTTTCTGTCTTATCCAAAATCTAGTCCACCCCGTGGTGCTGGGGATGTGATGGTGGCATTGCTTCCAGCCACGGATTGATTTGCTGCATAAGACAATTACCTTGTTACTGCAGATTGGACCTTGGATGATGTGGAAGATGGAGGTGGGGGATGATATCCAAAGTGGTTGTAGGAGCTTAGGGGGGATGCAGGAGGTGGAGCTACCACCCAAATATAGTGACCTTGTTGATGTATTTGGTCCCATTGGTAGTTCACCTTTTTTCCCTATGGGCTCTTTCACATTTTCATTCCATTTTAAAGAGGGGATGGAGATTCCCAGGGGATTCCCGGTCTATGCTCTTAATGAACAGGACAGAGAAGCCTTGGAGAGCCATGTGGAGTCAATTTGAATAAAGGTTTAATTAGCCTTCCATGTCACCAGTGGTGTCTCCTGTACTGCTGGTACTGAAGGCGAGTGGCGATTTACATCCATGTGTGGATTTCTGGCACTTAAACGCGGTCACAGAGCCAGATTTATATCTAATTTCCCTTTTGGAGGGCATTCTTCCAATAGTTACTGAATGCAAGTTGTTTACAAAGCTTGACCTTATGAACACATTTAATCAGATTCCGTTGAGACTGGAGCATTAGCACTTCACAGCGTTCAAGCGCCACCTAGGGGTGTACCAATATCTCGTGATGCCATTCAGGCTGAGGAATGCCCCAGCGGTGTTCCAGTGGATGATCGACTATGCCCTTAGGGGATGATCAGCTGATGCTGCACTGCTTATATGGATGATATTCTAGTATTTTCGCGGTCCCAGGAGGAGAATGTACAAGATTTCCGGGAAGTTTTGGGGGAGATTGGCCATATGGGTTTAAAATTGGCCTTCCAAGTGTAAGTTCAACTGAAGCTTGGTAATGTTCATTGGCAACATGGTATTCCAAAATGGATTGGGGGTGTGTCCAGATAAGCTCCAAGCAGTGCAGGCATGGAAAGCCCCTCACAGATCAGATGGGGGTGCAAAGTTTTTTTGGGAACATTGAACTTTCTTCGTCAGTTTATGAAATTTTTTTCCAAATGGCCTTACCATTCACATGATTGACCCAAGATGTTCCATTCATTCAGGGAAAGGAGGAGGCATAGGCCCTTTGAAGCACTAAAGGGTAAGTTACTTACCACACCTGTACTGGCCCATCTGGATCCAGGGAAACCCTTAATGGTTGAGATGGATGCTTCAAATTATGCTGTGGGAGCGGTATTGCTTCAGGAAGGGTAAGACGAGTTAGAGCATCCTGTATGTTACTTCAGCCATAAGTTGCTCCTCACAGAAACAGACTATCTGATATAAAATAAGGAAATGTTGGTAGTGACGGCAGCCTTGTGTGAATGGCAACATCACCTGCTCTACACTCGGCATCCTTTCATTATCCAGATGGATCACAAAGCCTTGGAGTACTACTGCAAACCCAGAAAGATGAACCAGCGACAGGCCATATGGCATGTGGAGCTTGCCCATTATGATTTACAGGTGGAGTACAGGCCTGGGGCTTCAAATGTCCTGGCGGATTGGTTGAGTTGAGATGGGGATTTCATGTATGAGAAGGGCAATTGGAGGAATTCAACATGGCTATGATGTTCCAATTGGACCAATTTGTGATGATTGAAGATAGGGGAGGTGCGTTGGGGGAGGAAGTTCACCACAAGCAGAGAAGTGTGTAATTCACCCAAAGGTTGCAAGCTGAGATGACGGAGGGTCATCTGCACTGGTACTATGCGGATTTCATGAAGAGTGTTGGGGTGCTGTACCACAAGTCATGTGTATGGGTGTCTAACCCAAAATTATGATGGGAGGTAATCCAGGCCTTTCATGATCATCCACTGGCAGTTCACCTGGGGGTAGGAAAGACGATGGAATTGGTGAAGTGGGAGTATTCATGTACAGGCCTTTGTAAGGATGTCCAGAAGTATTTGTGGGAGTGTTTGGTATGTGCGACGTCAAAGCCATTGAGAAAACCACCATCAGGTAAGTTGAATCTGCTGCTAATACTGCAAGCCCCTTGGAGTTTGATTAGTGTTAATTCCATAGTGAGACTCCTGAAGGTTCAGGGGAAGGATGCGGTTATGGTGGTCATAGATAGACTTACCAAATATGCTGAGTTCTTCCCATGTACTGGGAGTTTTTTTGGCAAAGGATGTGTCAAGGATTTTCATCAATGTGGTGTTTTCCTGTCATGGATTACCAGCGGAGATCATTTCAGACTGGGGCCCACAATTTGTTTCAAAATTCTGGTCAAGTCTACTGGGAAATTTGGAAATCAGTCTGGGTCAGTCCTCAGCATACCATCCACAATCTGATGGACAAATGGAGAGGGTGAACTGGATACTTGAACAGTATCTTTGGCATTATGTGTCCAATTGACAGGATGACTGGGTTTTGTGTATCCAGATGGCCCAGTTCGCTTACAACAATCACTCTCAATCCTCAACAGGGATGTTGCCATTTTTTTTGTAAATCATGGACTCAACCCTAGATCAAACGGGGGGATCAGTGGGCGGCATATGTCTGGGGACAGATGAGATGTTACATACCATGTCAGATATCAGAAAGAAGCTACAGGGGAACTTGGACCAGGATATATCTTGGCAGAAGTGACAGGCAGATTGTTGAAGGGCGCCAAATCTGATGTTTGATCCTGGGGACTGAGCATTGGTGGCAGCCAAGAACTATGCCATCCCGGTCAAAAGTCATAATCTGGGTCCAAAGTTTTTTAACCCATACCATATTGTCTGAGCCATTAATCAGGTTGCCTTTTTGTTGAGTTTGCCAGTAGGGTCCAGAGCCCATCCAGTGATTCATGCTTCCCAGCTACAGGCTTTTGGGGGTGAGGGTCCAGAGCGTCCAGGACTGTTGAGTCTTAGGGGGAGATGCCAGAATATGAGGTGATATGGATACTGGATGTCAAGTATGTGAGAGGCTGGCAGCAACTGCTGGTTAAGTGGAAGGGTTATCTGGTGGAGGAGGCGATGTGGCAAATGAAGGAGGACTGTGTGAAATGCACAGAGAAAGTCCAGGAGTTCTTGTCTTCACATGGGGGATGTAACGGATCAGGAGGCATCTGATACATACATTGGCTCAGATCAGGTGGAGTTAGATCCAAATGTGGCCCTGATTCAATGGGCATTGAACTTGATAAGTATGGAACTGGGTGAAATTGCCATCCCAAGCCCAAAATACATTCGTGGAATGACAATGGGCTTATGCAGGGTGTGGATGGTGATCTGGTGAGATGGCAAATCTTCACTAATGTTGTGGTGGTCAGGGTTCAGAAGAGTATAATATAAAAGAAGGCTTATTCCATATTTGCAGCGCACTATTTAGGGGAAGATGTTGTGGCCCTGAAGGGCATTTGCATCTTTTATGAGAAAAATGGAATTCAAATTATAGAACATTTACTAGCTCAGAAAAATATTAGTTTTATTTATAAAATATAAGCGGATTGGATCAAGACTATGAGCTCAACCAGTGAGCTCAGTATGGCGTTGACATTCTTCTTGGCCCTTTCCTGGTCCCAGACTCTGCTATTGATGTGCAATGTGGTGGGAACAGTGGTCCAAGAATACGTGGCAATGACGAGACATGGCGGTCAGGTTTGGGGATGGGCCTCTGCAGGCCTGTAGCTTGTATGGTCAGTAACATGGCTCTTACTGCCCAATTTGTTCGTTGAGTATTGGCGCAAACCCGCTCATTACAATAATAGTATGACAACTATTATCCATAGTTGAGTGGAATTCATATATCTCAGCCCAACACTTGGCCAGTATTCCCGCTTAAAATACTTGAGATGTCTTGATATAGGGATTCATTCCCTCGTTCTGTCCAAACTGATCTTCTCTGAGATTCCCTGGTGACAGTCTCTTTGTTCCAATAAACATTTGGCAGCTATCCCTGATTGTTTATCCTTATCTCTAGATCCCCGCTCAAATCTTTACTCTTTTCCCAAAAGAGTCTCCCAATTATTGCACGCAGCAATAATATCCTTAAGAAGAATAGAACAATTGAAAGCTGATAATAGTTTAATACTTAAACTATATACTAAATGAAAAATTATAGAATTGTATATCTGTAGTATTATCTAACTAACCAATTAGCTGTTTTTTATTATAAGTGAATTTTAGGGAATTTATAGTGGGGATTCAGTCATCTAACCCTTGGTTGACACCTTTTCGATAAAATGGCAGCTATTTTTCATTGAATCACCTATCCTCATCTCAGCAGCGATGGTCTTCCCCATCCTGGCTAGGATTCCATCATTGGATATCCTCAAGACCTAAACAGAAATTGTTGGAAAACGTGCCCCTAACATTTCCCTCTAGATCCAAGTGAACCAACCACATTTGGCTAGTGACCTGCTTTTGTAATGGGACTTATTACCCATTAAGGCAGATCACGAACAAACTGATCAATTTGCTAGTTTCAGGAGGCATCACTCACCTTGCAACTTACTACTCATTCTTAATCAGTTGGTGATGGAACCTGACTGATCCCAATTGGTACTTGATAATTAATCACTATCAGATGCCCCTATTTCATTGGCAACTCCACTTGACAAGATCTTAAGTATTCATCCAGATTGATCCCCAATGGATACAACCAGGCAAATATCTAAAATACCCCAAACATAGTTACTTTGAAATCAGGGTCCACTGATTTACAATTCAACTCACATTACGAAAATATCCCCTAGAGATTTCTAGTAATCTAGCAGGCTGGGAATATGGGCAAAAATCCCAACATCAATGATAACTATTGTTTGAAGAATTAACCCTAACAGATATCTACTGATCCTCTGGGTTTTAATCCACCAGATTGTTACTGTTTTGTTGGGAATGATCACTGACAATGTATTTGCTTTATGGTTTGATTGCTGGTTATATAACGGATAAATTAATTATATTATTCCTCAGGGTTAATAATCAATTGACATGGGAATCTATTTTTAGTTACTGAAGCATTAAGAAAGCTTTTGGTAGTAACCCACGGTTCAACCTTTTAGGTTTTGTGGTCTTCTGTTGAAGGGTAAAGGTCCTATTGCCTAATCATGCTGGTAGCCCAAATAGGTACACCTCTGAAATTGATTGAGGATTGTGGGTCATTTTCCGTTGACCACAAAGAGGCATAACCCTGGTTGGTGGTGAAATCTGACTAGGCAAGCTAGGAAGCTCCTTATGGGTGTAACCTCAGAGGGTAATCCACTGGCAATGGCTGCCATTTACTAGTGAGGCACTAACAGAAGAGTTAGTGGCTGGATTACCTATAAATTCCCTGATTATTCAAGTAAATAAAGCAGATGAAAATAGTGCAAATACTTTTATAGTTTACGACTTTTATACATTTTTGTTTTGTTTGCTTTTGAGATAAAAATTTAAAGATTGGATTTTCTCTGTCTAAAGCACTTGGTTATCAGGATCTCTGAGGACTCTGCGAGAAGAGAGAAGACAGAAGGAGAAGTTCACTACAATTCCAGAGATATCTTCAATAGTAAGAAGGTCAAGCACATGTTTAGCGTTGGACTAAATACTCAACCTGGTTTAAAAAAAACTCAAATACTTTAATAGCTTTCATACTATTCCAACCCATCATTATATAATAATATCAATAATTTAATAAACGCACATATCAACAATCTGTGCAGTTAACTGGAGAGCCAAAGTAAGCCACCTAAGGGTTTATATCTGACTCATTATTCAGAGTAACCAGCGCACAAAAGTTAACATTTGGTGCTCATTGCAGGGTTAGTTGGGTTTTCAAAAGCCAAATTTAACAGGAAAATTATCAATAAAGTGCTTTTCTTTCCCATAAAGATCACATTGGTACAAAGATTCAATTTAAATATATATTTGATAATCACACAGGAGAGATGGACAACATTAATAAAACAGATTTAACTGGATGAAAGTCATATCAGTCAATGGGCAGAATGGTGCACTGAAGGGCAAGAAACGCACTGGGGTACTGAGAACCGGTGCCACTAAGAGACCACAAACCCAGACACTGTCTGGGCTTGAGGAATTTACAACCAAACAAAACGCAGACCTCAAATTTCTTTATTCCCAACCCCTCTCACCAGCAAAGCATGGGCTCTTACTTTACCTAGGGATCAATTTTCCAACCTTGTGGGAGAAAGTGGTCGAGGCACAGGCCATACTATTCCCCCATGCAGTGTATGTAACTACCCATATAATCCACTGCATCTGGATTGACTGGGATTTAAAACTAAAGAAGATGTAGATGCTACTGAAAGAGTCTTCATTAAAATTGCCCTCCCAAAGGCAGATGAATTGTGCACACCATGCTCACCAGATAGAACTAAAGTGAAGACTTTGTTTATCTCTTTCAATTCTCTCTAACCAACCTCCCCACAAAGTAATTGAATAGGAGCTCCAAGCTGGACTTGCCAGCTAAGGCGAGATTAAACAATTCAAACTGCAGCAGTTCCACTTGATGCCAAATCTGTGCACAGGTAAGGCAATACCATGATCAACCTACTCCCTCAGGTTGCCAAGGACCTCAAAAAGATCCCATGCACAGTGGTGTTCCACCTTTCAGAAGTGGTGTCTCAAAGCTGTTCTGCATCACACCATAAAGTGCACTGCCAATTTGCAATCTCTGCAGTACCTTGGAACACAAAGTACATGCATGACCTGTGAAGGAGGGCTTAAAGGCCCCCAACTTCTTGATGATACCATGGATGAAGGCAGAAAAGACTTCACTGAAATCATCAATATTAAGCCTTCCTTTGGGGAGAGGGTGGGCAGTACATTCTCATAGACCCGGTCTCACCCAAAGTTTGCAAATTGGCACAGAAGGCCAGCAAATGGGCTGCGGCCATGGTAGCATTGGTTGTGGCCTCCTCCATCACCCCAAGACAAATCCAGGAAGACATGGAGGAAATTAACTGAGCCAACCAGACAGACAGACAACCAAAGACGAAAAAAATACTTGACAATACAACTGAAACACCATGTGACACCAATCAATTGAGTTTAGACAGACAATTTAGAGCCACCATTAGCGAACAGGTGGGACACACAAATGTGCAAACCCTGCAACTATAAAGAGCAACCAGCACACCACATCAGGTCACCATGAGACATAAGCAGAATAGACTAACTCAACCCACTCAACGGTAAGACCTGTGCAAAATTGGCAAAGGATAAGGGATCAAACAACTACCCATGTGGGACAGGTCCATTCACCCAGAGCCAAAATTGGAAATGGTGCAAAGGGATAGGGATGGACAGCTTCAAACTGCTCCTGAGGCGCCACGGGCACCTCAGTGTCCTTAGTGATGTTAAATATTTCAGAAGCTAGAGCTCAATTGTCCCAAGCCAAAAGCTACACTTCCTGCGGAAACCTCCTGTAGATATCTTGGACATCTAAAAAACCTATTGTCTGCAGGGGGAAGAGGGATCCTGGTCATCTTGGGTCTCACCATCCCAATTGGTATGGACATCCTATTGTGTGGTGGTTGTCTGTAATAATGAAAAATTAAGAAACAAAAATCTCCTATCTGCACTGCCAAATCCTGGTAGCAAAAATCTCATGCCAGGATGACACAATCTTGATAGCATGCATCTATGCACCATGCACTGCAGCCAAGAGGAAGCAATTCCTCAAGACCATCCCAACATTTGCCCTCCCACCAAACACTATTCTACTGGGAGACTTCAATTGCTGGGCTGACCCCAACATGGACTGATAGCCTAAACCCAAAAAACCCCCAGGGCACATTGTGTTCCAAGCAATGAAAGCGTCCCTTGCCTATATGATGCCTGTCAAGATTTTGATATTACTGGACAATATGCACATATTCAGAATATTGTGTAATAATTGTGAATGGGATTTGAACTTAGATAGCCAATTTGGCAAATAGAGTGAATTTTTCCAGAGCCTCAATGATGAGGTGAAACCCCTAAAAATGTAGGGAATAAAGTGGTACTAAGCTGATGACTCAAAATTAATGAGATGATTGCAGATTATAGTTGAACGAAAGGATGTAGGAGGAGAATTTTTACAAAAGAAGAGAGTAGTTAGGAAGAGTTAACGGTAATAGCTGTTAGTTTAATATTAAATAAATTGGTATAGTTGAGGCAATAGCTCCTTATTAAGTACTTTATTATTATTAATTATCAAGGGCCAGCAATACACATTGTTGGGATATCGGGGTTTGTGACCACAGATTCCTTTTGAGAATTATGAGCCAAGTGACCTGAAGCTCGAGGGTGTTTGAAAGAATATCTATGTGCTTCTTATGGTTAAGAAGGCTTTATCCCAGTACTTAGTTGGGTAAGGAAATTCACAATTAAACTATATCAATTTTAACTTAAAACAGATGAAAAGAAGAAAAAGCGTAAATTTTATTACTCAATACCAGCTTTTTTAAGGGTAATCAGAGATTTATTGGGGAAAATCGAAGCTTCCCAAGCCTAGATCTAATAAGATAAACGAATTGGGGATTTGCTGCAATCCCAATTATCTTAATTAATATGATTGAGCTCGTCTCATAGCTCAGGTTTGAACCCTAAGGTTGGGTGGCTCTGAGGGAGCATGTTTTGGCCATATTGGTCAGGGTTAATCATCAATTTTTGATAATAGTCAACTTTCATCAGGGATGATGCCCAACAGAAGTTTGGGCTTATTAATCAAATCAGGATTGATCTCCAACTTTGATAGCTGTCAACTTTCGTTGGGGATTATCCCCAACAGAAATTTGAGCTTTTTTAACAGTTCAGGATCGCTTAACATCATCTGACATATCCAAATCCGCCGTTCAGGTAGAAATCCCAACAATCATATCATTCATACGTTGCTCAGTGGGTTTTACCCTGTACGACCCATCTGGAAGAATCAACCAGATCCATAAAAAGTTAACAGTGATGCTCACTACAGGGGGCCATTGATCAACACATTGAAAGCTTTATATTTGCCAAAGACATGGCGCAACTGGCTCATCTTGATGGGGTACTGTCCAGTTTATTGAATTAGCTCAATAATTAAGACTGAAGTTTTCTTTGTATAAACTACTCCAGAAAAAATGCTTTTCAATAGAAAAAAGGTATAATAGTTCAGCTCCTCGCCAAGGCCTTTCACCAAATGCACCTGAAGGGTGGCCAAACAAACCAACTTGCTGACCTGAGTGACACTAAAGAGTGGTTATACTGTGCAGAGCGTAAATGGAATAATTGTGCTGGGGAGGAGGGGTTCTTCATTGACAAGTTGTTCCCATTTAACCGCTATGTAAACATACTCAGATTTTTTAAGTAGTTTGAATTTGCAGTTTTGAGGCTTTCTATTTATGAAAAACTAAACTGTTATCTTGTCTGGATGTTGAGAGCACTGACCAGGTCACCTGTTAACTTAAGAGTAGTATCATAACTTATCAAGAGGTAAAGGAGACTGTGATCTGCCTATTTGGGGATGTGGCAAAAATGGCACGATGCAAGGCAGAGTTTTTGACTAAACAGTTTCAAAAGAACGAGTCATTAGTGGAATTAGTGAAGCAGTTCACAGCTGAGACTCATGTATTGTTGGGAGAAAATTTCTTGACTAACAAGGATGTGGGCATAGCAATGATGGCAGCTGTCAAGCCATATTTGAGAACTGTTTAATGCTATGAACCACATTCTTCATGACGGCGTGGAGCTATTAAAATATTGTCAATTGTTTATGCCACCTATCTATCACATTTAGCGCCCTCAATATGGAACGGAAAGCCCCTTCACCTGCTACTGAATCCCCATCAGGAGATGGACACCAATGACTTGGGGAAAATCTGTTGGTTAATTTTCATCCACTTAAAGCTCTGGCGGGTTCCTTTCCACACCTATTATACACAACCAGCTTGTCATTGGCCAAATCACAATCCATCAACTGATTTCTGACCTGTACCTGTGGGTGTGATACAGAGACAAGTGCCATTTACAAATGCTTGTTTCTCATGTAGTCAAAGAGGTCATTTGCAGTTAGCTTCCCTGGCAAGCTAAGTGTTCATGCTGTACCCGTTGCCCCAAAAAAATAGGAAAAAGATAGAGTGGAGTAGAGACAGGACACTCAATTTCCATTAATGCCAACCCATTTGTACCTGATGATCCTTCTAAGTTGCTTTGTGTCAGCCCTAGTACACACCCTGATGATTTATTATATCAACAATTTCCCTTCAATACATTGGCCTTCAACCAAGGGAAAAACCCCAATAACGTAGACTCAGAATTCCGCCAAAATGTGAAAAAAAGATGTATACCTGGCAAATAATTGAAGAATGGTACAGTCGATGATGGACCTTCAATAAATGTTGCAACTATAGAGGGGGTGACTGTGGCGATCCCAGTGGACCAAATTGCTCAGGAGTATCCTCATGCCAGCGCTAGTAATATCACTTTATGGTGACCAAAAGCCCTTGGATGTTCATGTAATAAGCACCAACGGTTCCTCTTATTTGAATGTACATACTGTGATATCTTTAAGCAAAATACCAAAATCTGGGCAATTATTGATATTGGCGCTCCCATCAATATTATATCTACCAAGCTCGTGGCTAAGCTTTTGCTGAAGCCTGATGTGAAACACTGAGTAGCATAAATGAATGTGGGGCACAGAGCACTGTGTCAGAAGGCGTTTACAGCACGTTGCTTTTGAGGTTTGGTTCATTAGGGGCATCCACTCCAGTGGTGGTTCTGCCTAATAATCACTATGACATGTTGATCTGGCCGTGTTCATGCGGTGCTTTGGAAAGTGATTGGTATGGCTGAGGGAACCTTTAATATTCTGGGACAACGGATCCCCATCTATTTTACCTCCAATGGAGTCTCAGAAGACCTAATCCACTCCAGCCAAATTAATATTGCATATAGTGATGGTGTGATTTCTGTACAATATTGGCAGATGAAGCGAAGGACCCAAGATCTTCCTACCCATATTTATGAGAATAGTGGTTGTCATGATTCTGATATGAATGGATGATAATCGTGGGACAGCAGGGCAGAATCTGCCAAACATAGTATCAGTTAAGATTATTTGGGTGCCTTGAGATGAGGCGATATTGGGATATAACAGGTTTTTTTTTGGATATAATGTGTTTATTGAATCGCCTCTATATAAGGCAATAAGGCGATAAGGTGATGTCAAAATTTGACAAATATGAAGTAAATCGCCTACAATTAGGGTGACAGAGGATTAGAGAATAACAAGCCAAATTTGAGGAGAATCAGCGGATTAGAATAGGCCAAGCCATGAGAAGCAGTATCACCTGAAGCTGCTATATATAAGCGAGATGGGCGATTGAGAGAGGGAGTTTTTTTAGCATAGAAGAGATGGGACATCGAAATGTAGCTAAATTTATAAAAAATAATAAATAAAGAATCAGTTGGGGCAATTGCTTCTATTTTAAGCATATATAAAGTGTGTCCAAAGGACCAACAATCCCACATTGTCTGTCTGTTGCTCAGTGGGTTCGACCTGTGCAAATAACGTGACAGATTCTAATGATACCATTCAAAATTATAACAGTGTTGCTCACTACAGGGGGCTCATTGATCAACCACATAACACTCTGGAGCTCCAGTCACCAGCCATGTCATACACATGCTGTGTTGTTGGGGAATCTTCACAGAACACCGCACCAGCTGGGTATGAGGAACTCAAAGTTACCTTAGACGCGGTGCTCAAAAATAAAGATGAACTTCTTCAGGAATGAGATGCTGCCATGCACCAGCTTAACCTTACGTTTAGCCAATGCAAATTTTGGGACAACAAAACAAAGAGCTCGCCAAACAATTGAATGATACTACCAAATGGCCGCAGTGCGCAGAAAGAAGATTAACCAATACCTCTCAGTCTTCTCACTGGGACAATGATGACCATCAAGAGGGGGCATCATATGAGGACAAATATGACGCTGGTCGAAGAGATACTACACCCAGGATGGTAGTACCAGAGGATTTTTATGAGTCAGTATGTCACTTCCCTCAAGTAATGGTGGTACCGCCCATGGAAGAAGGTCACGCTACCCCTGAAGTGGCAGACATCCCAACCTCTGCTAATCCAGCTCCTCATTGAGAAACCGCTTTTGGATCTCAATCCATTCCTCAGTATGGCCCAAAACCCTGTGAATGGGATGAGGAGGTTAATATCAAGAAATTACCTCCATTTGATCACAATGAGAATATTCATGGGTTCTTCAAACAGTTTGAGTTTGCGGCAGAAGGAGCCTCTGATAGACAGAAGGCCAAGTTGTCAATATCTTCCTTGGATGTAGGAAGCGCCAATCAGGTCACCTGTTACCTCCCAAGTAGTTCTGTCACCTATAAGGATGTAAAGGATACTATACTCAGACTGTTTGGGGGTACTTCAAAGATGTCGCAGCGGAAAGCAGAATTCTTAACAATCAGATCCTGTCAGATGTGACTCTCCTAGAGTTCGCTGATAAATTCATAACAGAAGCCCATATACTAATTGGAGATGGGAACTTAGCAGAAGCCGGCGTGTGCATTACCATGTCCTCCACGGTGAAGCCATATTGTGAACTTCATAATGTTATTTCACCGCTTCTGGATGATGACATACCTCTGCTCAATATTGTACAGTTTTTGCGTCGTATATCCTCTAAATTTCTGCCACCAAGTATAGGAATGGAAGATTACAACTTCTACTGCACCCTCTTATTTCAGAGAATACTCTCATCCACCTCCAGCTCCAATTAGTAATCCTCAGCCTTTATATATCTCTGCGCCTCATCCTCAGCCAAATTATACTCAACAGTTTGATCAGTGACAATGGGTTGGCCATGAAAACCGTCAGCAACCCAAATTATCAACCAGGACCTAGCTACGTTGACCGTCAACAATCAGCTTACCAACCTGGGGCTGGTTATGCAGAATGACCCCAAATTTTCTGGTCTGGACCTGCTTATGATAATCAAAGATGTGGCTCTTATGGGGTTAACTGCTATGAATTTGGTCGCCCTGGTCATTTGGCAAAATTCTGCCATAACCGCTGTGTGAAATACGTACACCAAGATCAATACTATCAGGGAAAAGATGGAGCGGAGTAGAGACGGGACCCTCTACCTCCACGATACCCACTCAAAACGTCCCTGAATCAATAGTAGTATACCCTGCAAAAGTCCCTCAGTATGATGATGGATTTTTTTATTTAGCAGCCAGTTGGAGGAGTAAACATAGTAACCTGAGCTCAAGCAAAGGCAGCAGTAGAAGAAGGGTCTTTAAACAACTGAAGCCATATGCCTGTCAAATGCTTGATCAAGCTTCCTTGTATCAACTTGAGTCTACTGCTGATGCACCAACTCTGAAAGGAGTAAACGTCGCTCTTCCAGTAGATGCCATTGTCAAAGAATACCCCTAAGTTGGTGAGGGGATAATAAATTTTCTTGGGAAAAGAGAGCCCATAAATGTTCACGTATTAAACAGTCAATATTTTTCTTATTCTGAGTGTACATACTGTGATATTTTTATAGCAAAAATAGAGTTTGCGCTATAATAGATACTGGTGCTCAGTCAACATAGTGTTCACTAAATTAATGGCAAAGTTGACGTTGAAACCTGATGTGGACCATTGAATGGTTTAAGGAACTTCTGGAGCAGTAATCACTTTCTCTGGGGGGCTTACAGTGCGCTACCTCTGCACTTTGGATCCATTGTTGTTGTAGCCTGGCAATTGTGTTGCCATATGTAAACTATGACCTTCTAATCAGGACCACTTTCCTTCGCCATTTCGGGGCTGTTATTAATATGATGGAAGAGACCCTCACCATTCTGGGTCAGTGGATCCCAATCTACTTTACCACTAGTGGAGTACCAAAGGATCCGGTGATATGAGCCATATCAACCTTGCCTATAGTGACGGGGTGAGGCCAGTTCGCTATCACCAACTAAAGCGTAAGACTTAGGCCCTTCCTCAGCAGATATATAAATATCAAGGGATACCTATTCAAGCGGAAGGGCCCATATTTATCCTTTTTGCCATCAAGTCTTAGTGAACATTGAGCTAGAAGTGGAAGTGCCAAGTGGGTTATATGGGGAAGACATTGGGCTATAATATCAAACACAGTTTGAGCTGCACGTGGCTTCAGGGATTATACTTCTGAGACATGGGGAGATTACGGTTTTGTTAGCAAACCTCCAGAGAGAACCAATGCAAGTCCGCTGCCACCAAATTGTTGCATATTTAAATCTGATTCCAATAGATGAGGTCCATCAGGTTCATAATTTCAGGTCATTGATTGAATTTGGTCTACCAGCTGAGACACCTGCTGACATACTAATGGTGGTACCGCGGAGTAATTTAACTGGATTATCAGAAGAACAAAAAGACCAAGCAATAGCTTTATTTCAGAATTATAAGGGAATTTTTGCTGTCAACAATCATGATTTAAGGTGTGCTTGGGGAGTGGTCCATCGAATAGACACAGGAGATCATCCCCCTATAAGGTCTTGGCAGATATGCTGATCACAGGCAGTGGAAGATGTTGTTACTGTGGAAATTGACAAGTTGTTAGAGCAAGGGATGCTCAAACCATCCAAAAGCCCGTGGGCTTCACCTGTTCTAATTGTAAAAAAGAAGGACGGCACCAACTGCGTAGTTTTAGACTACTGAAAGCTCAACACTATTACAAAAAGGATTTATACCCTTTGCCAAGAATTGCAATGCTTTGGACTGATTAGGGGACCCCATTATTTTTCTGCAATGGACTTAATATCAGGTTACTGGAAAATTGAGTTACCTGCGGCGGAACAAGAAAAATGCGCTGTAATCACCTCCAAAGGCCTTTTTCAACTGATGCGGATGCCTCAAGGGCTGTGCAATGCCCCGTCTATGTATCAGCAAACCATGGATACTATTCTTGGTGACCTGAAACTGTCATGTGTCCTTATATACCTTGACAATATTAATATTTTCTCTTAAACCTTTTTGGAGAATCTCGACCACCTTGAAGCAGTATTCCGCCGGCTGGCTGAGGCAAACATTAAAATTGAACCTTGAAAATGTATCTTCATCAAAGAATTAGATGGAATACCTGGGGTTTGTGGTAGACTCTAAAGGACTGAAACCAAAGCTGGCTAAGGTGGAGGCCATCAGCAAGATGACTACTCCCACTAGTAAGCGCAATATACAAGTCTTTTTAGGGATGGTTTGCTACTACATCCGCATTATAACAAACTTTAGTTGTATTGGGGGCCCACTATTCAAATTGTTAAAAAAAGACGCTGTGTTCAAATGGATGGAACGTCATTAATCCACTTTTGATACACTCCATACAGCATTGATCAGCGCACTGGTGTTACAATATCTAAACTTCGATTGGGAGTTTATCATTAATATGGATGCATCCCTCACCACTGTTGGGGCTGTACTTTCTCAGAAAGATGACAAGGGAGAGGAACATCTGGTAGTGTACTGTAGTCAAAGTCTGAACTTTCATGAGCGTAATTATACTGTGACCAAGTGGGAGTGCTTAGTAGTAATCTACACATATAAGCAATTCAGAGTCTATCTTCATGGGGTAAAGTTTAAAGTCATAACAGATCACGCGTCATTACTCTGGTTGCAGAACCTCAAAGAACCTGAAGGCCGTTTGGCTTGATGGGCTCTTAAGTTGCAGGCTTATGATTTCAAGATTATCCATCAGCCAGGAGTAAAGCATCAGAACGCTGACTGTTTATCTTGGTTATCAACTATTGATGTGACAGCGGACCTCAGCAACGTGATGTATGATAAGATGCTCAGCGGAATATATGACAATGAGCCGCCCAAGTTTTAGAGTGTTAAAAAAGATGCGCACGAATACCTTCCAATGGAAAGGGGAACTGTACAAGTGGATCGGCAATTCTATGGTGAATTTTCTGTGCCCCTCAACATGACCAGAAATCATTATGAGCACGCACAAGGCAGTTGGGCATGGTGAAGTGCGTAAGACTATGGAGTTGTTATGCCCTCAGTACTATTGGGAAAAGTATGAGCTTCAATGTGCTTGAAACTATTTCCTGTTGCCATCAGTGCCAAGTGGAGAAGCCATTTTACTGTAAAACGTCATATCAAATAGTGAAACCACATTTCGCTTGGCACACGGTTTCCCTCGATGTTGTTGATCCCATGCTAACTGGAGCCAACCGTTGTAAGTACATTCTTATGGCTATCAATCACTTGACCCGGTGGGTTGAAGCAAGGGCGATATGAGAGTTGGGTGCAGTTATAATGGCCAGGTTTGTGATGGAATGCATTATTCAGCGGCATGGCTGCCCTCAGTTTATTCTCACTGATAATGGAACCAACTTCACCTCACACATCCTCCCAAAACTGAATGAGCTTATGGGAATCCATGGGATGTGACGACTTTATACCACCCCAAGTCCAACGGAATGGTTGAATGGGTGAATGGAACTCTGGTGAACATACTACAAAAATTAGTAATGGATTGACCTTCTGATTGGAGCTTTCTCCTTTCCACTGCTGTGTTTGCCTATAACATTAGTTACCATTCTACCATGGGGAAGAGTCCCTTCCAACTACTATACGGTTAACACCCAGATCTTCCAGTGTTGCTTTCTTCATGTTAGAAGACACCAGCAGACAAGAGTCCAACCGCTATTTGACTAACCTCACGAAATTCTGATCAAACTGCAAACCGAAGCATATTCCTTCAGCTTAGCCAAGAAGATCAGAAATCAGGCCGCTGATCAGGCACATCATAGTGGTCTAGCGCTGTTAAGAAATCGATATGGTTCTCTTTCACAACCAACATGGATTCAGGAGGAAACACAAGCTGGCCAGTATTTGGATTGGTCCGTTCAAAGCTATAGAGAAAACTGGAGTTGACGCATATACCATCAAGGATCCTGCAAGTGGTCAGATCATTAACTGAGTACACACGAAGTTCCTCTGACCTTACAAACAATAGGATCTTATCATCCAGTTAAGGAGGGGATAATGTCAAGATTCTGATATGACTGGATGATAATCATGGGACAGCAGGGCGGAATCTGCTGAACATAGTATCAGTTACAATTATTCAGGTGCCTCAAGATGAGGCGATATTGGGATATAACAGGTTTTTATCGGATATAATGGGTATATTGAATCTCCTCTATATAAGGTGATAAGGTGATAAGGTGATGTCAACATTCAATGAATATGAAGTAAATCGCCTACAATTAGGGCGACAGAGGATTAGAGAATAACAAGTTGAATTCAAGGAGAATTGGCAGAATAGAAATAGCCCAAGCCATGAGAAGCAGTATCACCTGAAGCCGCTGTATATAAGTGATATGGGCGATTGAGAGAGGGAGGTTTTTAGCATAGAAGAGATGGGACAGTGAAAGGTAGCTGTATTTATAAAAGGTGGCAAATAAAGAATCAGTTGGGGCAATTGCTTCTATTCTATGTATATTTTCAAGTGTGTCTAAAGGACCAACGATTACCACATTGTCTGTCTGTTGCTCAGTGGGTTTGACCCATGCAAATAATATGATGGATCCTAACGACACCATTCAAGGTTATAACAATGGTATTCCGCTATGGGCTGCAAGTGCTTTAAGTATTCCTTCTGGGAATCAGGTTATAATAGGGACGGAGCTTAAGATAGACATCCCTGAAGGACTCTATGGGTATATTATAGGACCCTACCAGCAATCACGGCTTGAACCACATGTGGCTCCTGGGCTCTTTTTACCAGGGCAGGGGAAGTGAAGGTGTTTATAGCAACCCTGCAGAAAAAGCCTATAAAGATTCAAAGGCACCATGTGTTGGCCTATCTGCATCTGATTCATATTGATGAGTCCACTGTATACAAACTTTTGGTTCTTGGGAAGACCTCAGGCTACCTTTAAATACTTATCCAGCATAATGACTGTGGTTCCACGTGAGGCTCTAAAATGTCTGTCGGAGGCCCAGAAGGACAGGTTGATAAATCTGTTTGAGAGATACCAAAGTATTTTTGCATCTGATGATCACAACTTGGGATGTGCATATATGACTTTGCATTAGTTGGACATGGGAGATCACCCTACTATTCAGTAACAGCCTATCTATCACTCAAAGGTGGTGGAAGAAGTTGTATCCAAAGAGATAGAAAAATAGGTTAAACAGGGAATGTTAGAGCCGTCAAAGAGTTCCAGGGCGTCCCTGGTGCTAATCTTTAAGAAGAAAGATGTCACCAATTGAGTAGTAATCAACTACCAGAAGCTTAACAGCATTACAAAAAAAGATTCATACCCGCTTCCACAAATTCAACGATGCTTTAGATTGGCTGTGAGGTGCCAAAGATTTCTTCTCTATGGAATTGATATCAGGATACTGGAAAATTGAGCTGCCAAAGATGGAACAAGAGAATTGCGCTATAATCACCTCAAAGGGGTTGTTCCAGCCTATGTATATGCCACAGGGTTTGTGCAACGCCCCAGCTACGTTCCAGAGGGCTATGGACACTACCTTGGGTGACTTTAAGTTGGTTTTTGTTCTAGTTTACCTTGATAATATCAATGTGTTCTCACAGGCATTAATGGAACATTTTGGCTACCTGGAACAAGTGCTCCGCTGACTTTCTAAAGCTAACATTAAAAATAAACCCCAAAAGTGCCACTTTTTAAGGAGCATTTGGAATACCTCAGGTTTTTTAGTATATTCCAAAGGGCTTAGTCCTCAGCTGGCAAAGGTGGAAGCTATATACAAGATGACTCAACTGGGAAATAAGCGGGATGTCCAGTTGTTTTTGGAGAAAGTCAGTTACTACCAGCGGTTTATTCCCAACTTCAGCTGTATTAAGGCTCCGCTCTTCAAGTTATTAAAGAAGAACGTTATCTTTGCCTGGACTGACCGTTGTCAAAACGCTTTTTATGTCATAAAAACTGCATTCGCTAGCACAACTGTTTTGCAATACCTCAATTTTGAGAAGGATTTTTTTGCACAAAAGGATGCTTACCTTTCCTCCATAGGGGCCATGCTATCCCAAAAAGATGATGCTTATGTGGAGCACCCCATCACATGTTGTAGCTAAAGCTTAACAGGTACTGAACGTAAATACACCGTGACTGAGCGGGAGTGCTTAGCAGTAATATATGAATATAAACAGTTACAGGTCTACCTTCATGGGGTTAAGTTCTAAGTGGTCACGGATCATGCATCCTTACAATGGCTGCAGAACCTATGAGAACCTGAAGGGCAGCTTGCACGATGGGCCCTGAAGCTAAAAGCGTATGACTTCAAGATTATACACTGGCCAGGGGCGAAACACCTGAATTTGGACTGTCTGTAATGATTACCAACTATCGCCATCATGGTGGATTTGGTGGAGATATTGTATTAGAAGATGCTTGTGGGAAAATATCACGATGAGGTGCCAAAGGTGATTAAAGTGCTGGATGAGCTATGAAGGGATACCTTTTTATACAATAGGGAACTATATAATTAAAATTGGTGTTTTGATGCTGAGTTTGTCAAAACCTTCCGCTAGACCAGCAATTATTATGGATGCTCATAGAGCTGTAAGGCATTGAGGGTTGCAGAAAACGCTAGAGTTCTTGTAACCCTGTTACTATTGGGAGAGTATACACTATGATGTGCTTGAGATGGTTGCTTGTTGTCACCAGTGCCAAATGGAGAAACCATTCCACAAGAAGTCCACCTAACAGCTGATTAAGCCTCATTTTGCATGGCATACTGTTTCTCTGGATGTGGTGGGGTCTCTGCCAACTGGTGCGAACCACTCAAAGTATATAATAGTAGCAATTGTTCATTCGATAAGATGGGTGGAAGCAAGAGCGATCATTGATTTAGGTGCTGTCATTACCACCAAGATTATCCTGGAGTGTGTCATACAGTGACATGGCTGTCTGCAATTTATCTTCATGGACAATAAAACCAACTTCACGTCACATATTCTGCCCAAGCTGAATGAACTATTGGCAATTTACAGGGTCATAACTACAACATACCACCCTGAATCTAATGGAATGGTGGAATGGATCAATGTAAAATTGGTAAATATTCTCTGCAAGCTTTTAAAAGATCACCCCTCTGAGTGGAGTACTCTCTTATCCACCGCCATCTTTACATATATAATCAGTTACCACTCATCAACAGGAAAGAGCCCTTTCAATTGCTTTATGGTAGACATCTGGTTTTGCCTTCTATGCTTTACTCCTGTGTGGAGAATACTAGAGGAGTAGAACCGCAGCGTTATCTGACCCAATTAATGGAAACTTTGATATAATTACAGATGGAGGCTTATTCTACCACCTTAGCTAAAAAGGTTCAGGATCAGGTGGCCGACCAATGTAGATGCAGCAGCCTTCCCCAGTTTCTGGTAGGATATCTTGTCCTGTTCCATGACCAACATGGGTTTGGAAGAAGAAACAAGCTCACCAGTATATTGATTGGACCATTTGAGATTATTGAGAAGACTGGTATCAACGCCTACACTATTAAAGAACCCGCAGGTGGTCAAATTATCAATCAAGTATATATGAAGTTCCTTCAGGCATACAAGAATTAGGAGCTTATTGTCCATTCAAGGGGGTAACGTCATATTTTGATATAACTGGATGATAAGCATATATTTGGTGGATTGTGTAATAATTACTGAAGAGGATTCGAACTTGTATAATCAATTTGGAAATTAGAGTGAATTCCACCAGAGCCTTGGTGATGAGGGGAAACCCCTAAGATTGTAGGGAATAAAGTGGTACTAAGCTGAAGCTCAAACTTGACGAGATGATTGCATATTAAACGTTGTACGAGAGAATGCAGGAGAAGGTCTTTTACAAAATAAGAGAGTATTAGTGAAAATTAACGGATTTAGCTGTTAGTTTTGTATTAAATAAATTGGTATCATTGGGGCAATAGCTCCTTATTAAGTACTTTATTATTAGTAGTATCAAGGGAAAGCGATCCTCACATCATTCATCTGTTGCTCAGTGGGTTTTACCCTATGCAAACCATTCAGCGAAATCAACCAAATCTGCCAAAAGTAACAATTCCCTCCCCTGGGTTACCACTCCTCCCTCACATGACTTGTCCCAATTTGCGTGAGAAAAAACTCGTCTCAATAAGCTGCTTCAACTTCATCCTCACCCTAAAATCCCACTTTTCTACTTCTTTAACTTCTTGACTAAAAAGATAAACTTCTCTGACCACCAATTTGTTTTGGTGAACTTTTGCCGACCCACACTCCCACACAGGTTTCAAACTGGAGGAAGATGCACAGAATATAAAATTGCCCAAACTATCTGACTGGGTTGAAAATTAGACCGCAAACCCCAAATTTGCAACTCCATTCATATCAGACCCTATTGCAACTTTGGCAAATTTCAAAGTCAGATTAATAAATAAAACTTGCCATCTCGCCTCATATAAGTACACCGCCAACACAGCCACAATCAGGTGCACCTTTGTGGAACTGAATCACCTTGATCTCAACACCCTGAAGTCCGGTTACAGCCCAAATGGGGGTATAAATGGGCGGAAATATCCGCATGCCTAAAACTCTCATCTTCTAACACCAGAATAGAATTAAAGTTTCTAAAAAAGATAAGTTCATAAAAAGGAAGGTGAAACCTTCTTTACATACTTCTTCCAACAATTTTACTCCTTTGGCAACCAGCCCACATGCACACAAGTCCGCAAAGGTGATGGCACCATGGCAACCAACCTAGCGGAGGTCAAGGCAGAAGTAAACTGTTACTACACTGAACTATACCATGACTCCATTCAATCCCCAAAAATTAAACATCTTGTACACAACGCCAGAATTTAAAGCACACTGCTGGACTATAACTTACTAAATCTAATCACACAGGGGAGCTCTGGGACACAGTCCACAGTTCACCACGTAGGAAATGCCTGGGACTTGATGGGATACCCTACGAATTCTACAGAAAATATTTCAAAAAAATCGCCCCCTCCTCTTGGCATCAATGAATCAGTGCTTGATGGAGACCCGCCTCCAAGAAGGTGGACAGGACTCCTATGTCTTAACCCTGTTTAAAAAGGGCGACTAACTGGAACTGGGTAACTGGTGTCCAATTACACTTTTTAACACTGTACAAAGCTATTAAGAAAAATTTTAGCCACCAGATTAAGCAACATAGCCTCTAAAATTCTGTCACCCAATAAGTGGGGTTCATACTAAGGCGGTTTATCTGAACTATTATACACTCCATCGCCAACATCTGCTAGTTCAGACAACTGGAGCCCTGATATTACTAGACCAGGAGAAGACATACGACCACATTAGCTGGCCATACTTGAAGGAATGCCTGAGCGCCTTCAGGCTCCCACCCAGATTCATAGTCCAATCAATTCTCATAAAAGAGTCCACATTTATGGCTGTCTACGGCCCTGGTTTTCTGATCAACACAATCACACCGCACAGAGGGCTCAAGCAAGAAGACCCCCTCAGTATTGCAATATAACTTCAGCATAGATTCGCTCCTTTGCATCGCTGACTCATGCCTCAAGGGCATTGCTGCACAAGGCCAACTAACAGTCAAGATAATACCCTTTGCAAATGACTGTTTAGCAGGCATAACTAGTAACAAAGATGCCCGGCGGTTGAAATGTACCCTGGAGGAGTATTCCTTTGTGAGCAACGCATCACTTAGAAAAAATAGTATAAAAATTATCCTTTTTGGCAAGTACACTAACAACTGAACCATAACACCAAAGTATCACAGATCCCCACAAAAAACAACTCAATAATCCTAAACTTCGCATCACCGCTTAACCCAGCCCTGTTTGTCACCTTGGTATGCGACTGGAAACAGGGGGTGGGTTTGCAAATGAGACAATTGAAAACAACCTACTTCAAAAGTTGTCCAATTACATCGCCTCCCTTAAGGGAAGATCACCAGGACTGATGAGGCAAATAACGGTTGCCAATTCACTTATCATTTCAATGCTGTGGTTCCTCACCCACGCAATCTCCTTCTTGCCCTCACTCATATCCTCAGTCCATGCCCTAATCCAAGGATGGCTGTGGCCTGGGTCCTGGCCACCTTTATGAGTGGAAACGCTCTTTGGCCAAGCTCCAGCGGTGGAATAAACCTAATAGACTTTGAGGACCATGCCAACCGCATATTGGGCACCTGAATGGAAGAAGTCCTTGTCAGAAACCTTCCACACCATCACGGTCTAAAGTGGCGAGGGCCAACTTTGCACAGGCACTCAAACTATTCAATCCTTACAACACATCCATCCTGATCATATACATTGCAAACTGTCCCAATGCAGCGGGTCAACATGGAACCCCCTCACTTCAAACGCCTCCTCCGCACTGTTGGCACATAGGACGGACAGTCACTGTTACAGGCACTAGTCAGGAAAGATAAGTCCTAGAGCAAGCTTTACACTAAGGAAACCAAACCTCCACCCCCAGAGGGATACACACGACATGGCCCCGGCCATTGCAAGAATTGACTACCTGGATGTTTTGGACATCCCATACGACCTCATGACATAGAAGACAGTATGGAGGCTCGCACATCATCCACTCCTCCAGCCAAGGGTAAAAAACACCTGGCGCTGCCTTATAAGAACCTACAGGACAGAGGACCGCTCCAACTCTCTTCATGCAACATGCGCAGTGTGTGGAGGGGACAACACCCTACACCACTGCCTTAAAGCATGTCCGCCATCTAAAGCCATATGGAGTGAAGTTGCGCGTCTGCTTAAAATCCACAAAGACCAAGAGCTGTCAATCTATGGATGCCTCCTCGCACTCCAACTCAGATTACCAATACCACCAACAATACGCTCACTTTTAGTCACCATTGCTCTGTGGAAAATCCACAAAATAGTGCTGGTTTACAAGGGAACTTTGCTAACCATCCGCGGAACAATCAGCAGATTTCACCTACACCTACTGGAACACTTCCAATTCTGGCTATATGGATACATGAATCCAAAGCAACAAAGACTCGTTCTTCATGGTTCCCAGTCTGTTTCTACATGCGGATACCTTCCTTCACACCTGTTCCATCATAGGGGAAGGCCACTTGAAATAGGGTATTAACCCCATACATCTGGAGGTACCGGCTAGCAACAGGGGTAGCTTGTCTACTGTGGGTGCCTAAATCACGCTCTTACCTCACCTTCCCCTTTCCCAATCTACCTAATTCATACCATTAGTATCCATCCTCTGGTTGGCCTACCCATTTAAATAAAAGCTATAAATAATGTCATATAAGAATGAACTTAGGAAGCCCTGGACAGAGTTGGACATCATCAATAAAAATGTGGTTAGCTTGGCATCACATGTAAATTTCACTACCGTAGAGGAGCGTGTAACTAAAGATGAAGAGGAGATTATACAGTTTGGGAAAGTTAACTATGACCTTTGCGGAAAGGATGCCTCCTTGAAGTGATAGGATGGCAAATTAATCAAAAAAAATTTTATTCTAAAAAACCAAAAGTGAAGCGGACAGAGAACGCTTCTTCCAGGTACAGGAGGACATGGAATGAATTTTGAAGCAAACTGAGGACTAGAAAATCACAAATGGGATTCTGCTCAAAAGAAAACTAATGAAGCTGATGATAACACATAGGAAATTCAGTAAGGAATGTACACTCATTGAGAAATATGCCTAAATCATTTCATTGTAATGTCAGAGATGTCTCCTAAAGCAACGTCTATAGTTATCCAGGTTGTTGGGAAGGAATTACCTGCCTATAAAGCAACAGAAGAATTTTTGGAATATGCCAAAAATGCTCATATTTCACTGGGATAACGCACCAGAATTATTTATCTTTTTTGAGTAGATGATGTTTGGATATGTGACCTGTCAAAAAATGGTAACTGTAATAAAATATTTGAATACCAATTGCCAAAATTAAGTGTTGCCCCATCTTAATGGTGACAATTAGTCATACTTTAAAGCAAAGGAAGCAAATATGCTTGATTTTAGAAGTCCTACTAGAATGACTAACTGCAAATAAGAGTTTATTGACATACAATTCAGAAAGGAAGAGACCTTGGCTACTTTCACCAACTAGTTATCAGGAGTCACAAATCCTGGTTGGGAAAAAAGTACTATTGGACTTTGATGCACCTATCACTATAAACGAGACTCTTCATCCCCTACTGTGAAGATCATTAGATTATGTCTTCAGCATCATTGAACCAAACTTCTATTTATTTAACTGAGGTAAGCCAACCAGGGGATGGACATTACTGAATATACGTAAGACTAAGGAAATAACCAAAAAATATAAAATTGGGCACCCCAGGGTACTCAAGTTACCCCTGTTGCCAGCGGGACTGCAAAGTATGGGGGGTTGGTGCACTACTCCGAGGGGGTTTCCTCACTATGGAGCAGGTGTGAAGGAAAGGGTCTGTGTGGAGGAACCAGAGTGGGAACCATGATTCTATGAGAGATTTTTGCCTTGGTCTCATATATCCATAGAGCCAGGCTTGGAAGTGCTCCAGCAAGTGGACATGAATCTTGTTAATAACCCCATGAATGGTTGGGACCGTGCCCTTGAACGCATCTAATGCAACTGCGTGTATTGTCAACATTGCAATGGGTATTATTAGGGAAAGGAGGGTAAATGGGATTGGTGACTTGATCTGGAGCGCGAAGATGCTCTTTGATATCGAGAATTCCTGTTCGTTTTAGATCTTAAGCAGGCGTGCGACTTTCTGCCATATAGCTTTGGTTGGGGGGCATGTTTCTAGGCGGTGATGTAGGGATCCTTCCCCTCCACATACTGCACATGTTTCATGGAGGGAGTTGGAACGGTCTGCCATCCTATAGGTCCTACTCAGACAGCGCCAGGCATTTGCTCTTATACTTGGCTGTAGGATTGGGTGGTGAGTCATTTTCCACACTGCCTTCTGTGTGGTTAAATCATAAGGAATGTCCAACATATCTAGGTATAATAGCTATGTTTGGGGTTGTTGTGAGCATATCTCTCTGGGGGTGGTTTTCTGGGTTTCTTAATTTGAATTGGGGGCTGGGTCGTCCCCTTCCCTGTATAGTACCCATGTTCTCTATGGTCCATCCCATACGGTGGATAGTTTGGAGGATATGTTTGAAATGAGGGGAGTTTCCATGCAGACCCATTGCAGTAGGGTGTTTGGCAAGGTATGTAAGTAGTCTGGGTGGGCTATGTGGGTTGGTTAATTTGAGCGCCTGTGCAAAGTTAGTCCTTGCTGCTCTGGACCAATGTTGTTGCAGGAGGTCTGGAGCAAGGACTTCCTTTATCCAGGTACCTAGGATGTGATTGGCGTGGCTCTCAAAATCTATTAGTCCCATGCCTCCGCTTGAGCGTGGGCCAAATAGTGTTTCCATATGTATAGGAGGGTGAGAGCCGGGCCACAGCCAGCCCTGGATAAGCGCGCGAATTGAGGTTATAAAGGTAGGTGAGAAGGCTATCGCGTGGGCCTGGTACCACAGTATTGGGAGGATGAGCGAGTTAGCAACTGTAACTCGTCCTGTTAGTCCTGGGGTTCTTCCCTTGAGGGAGGCGACGCGTTTGGATACCCGTTGTAACAGATTACTTTCCATTGTCTCATTAGCATATCCCCCTGATTCTAGCCAGATTCCAAGGTGTCGGACAGGAGTGGTGGTGGGAGGTGTTGCAAAGGATAAAATGATTGGGTTTTTTCTTCATGCGTTGGTATGAGGTTCTGACGTTGTGGCCCAATTGTTTGTGTATTTGCCTAAGAGGATGATTACTGTCTTCCTTTTGTTAAGCGATGCATTGCTCACCTTGGAGTATTCCTCTAGAGTTTGTTCCAGCTGTCAGGAATCTTCATTGTTTGCTATACCTGCTATGCGGTCATCCGCAAAGGCCAGTATCTTGACTGTTGGTTTTCCTTGTGCGGTTATCCCCATGAGACGTGAGTCAGTTATTCGGAGGAGTGGGTCAAAGCTGAAATTGTATAGCAGTGGGCTGAGGGGATCCCCTTGTTTGAGCCCTCTGTGTGGTTTAATCTTGTTTGTTAGGAATCCAGGGCCGCATACAGCCATGGTTGCAGATTCTGTTAGGAGCATCGCCCATTTTATGAATCTTGGTGGGAGTTTGAAAAAGTTTAGACATTCTTTTAGGTATGGCTAAAAAACACGGTCATCAGCCTTTTCCTGATCCAAGAAGACCAGGGCACCAGTTGCTTTGGATTGGCAAATATTTGCAACAGGGTGAATGTTGTTCCAGATTGAACGCACTAGTATAAACTCAAACTGGTTGGGTGATAGGACGTCAGAGGCAATTGCGCCTAATCTGGCTGCTAAAATTTTTGTTAGAATTTTTGTGTCAGTGTTGGAGAGTGCAATTGGGCGCCAGTTGGCCAGTTCCAACTTGTCACCCTTTTTGTCCAATTTATTCGAGGTACGCCAACCAGGGGACGGACAGTACTAAATTACAACACTCAAAATGACAAAACAAAACTACTAATAAGGCGGAAAGCAGAAACCGCTAACCCACCATGGCAGAGGGTGAGGAGGGGTCGTGGGGTTGGTTTTCAGAAAGACCCACCTCGATCATGGGATGTTGGTTACATTACTGGATCAGAGCAGAGAGCCAGGGCGTTGGGGCATCCGCATAGTGGGGGTGGAGGTCAGCGTAGTAAGAGTTTTCTACTTCCTCATCTAGGTAATGATGGGAAAGTGTTTCAACAAAAGCTGCGAGGAGAACCTCAGCTTCTTTGCGGGCTTCAGGAAGTTGGGTGAAAAGGGAGATACTGTGGCGGGTGATTTTGGCTGAGGGGTTGAATGAAGCAAGCGTTGCGACATTCATAACAGCAACTTCAGCATCATTGAATAGTTTCGAGATGTCACTGCAGGGAGATTCAGGGAAGTTAGGGGGAAGAAGAGTGTGGGCAGGCCATGCTGGAGCTGAGCCACTGACTGGGCCACCGCGGTGCATAGTTTTGGGCACTGAGGAGAGGCCAATGCAGTTAAGGCGAGCTGGTGGTCACTTTGGAAGGGGGCTGTATTAGGCAGAGGAGCAAAATGGCGAGGGGTAGGGTTTTCATCAAAGTCAGGAAGGAAAAATTCTGCCTGACCATAATCGCCTTGGCATAAAGGTTGACCTGTATGCTTACTAATGAAGACATTACCTGATTCGTCAGTCTCAGCCAATAGATCCCATGGATTTTGGTTCACTGGAATAGTGGCCTTCAAATTTGGTTGGGTGGGATTGGGCGAATGGGAGGCTGCTTGGGTGCCAATGGTGGTCCAAGCATTTCTCTGATTGGCTGGGGTAGATTTAGGTGGGAGAGTGAGGCTGGAGGTTTTGGGGGTTGATTTTTCATGTGGGCCCACTGAATGAGACAGGAGGGTGGGAGGGGGCGGCAAAGCGCCCCATACTGAACCTCCAGAGGGGGCTAAGAAGCCGCAGCAGCGGACTTGGCCTGAGGGCACACTTTTTTTGCATGGTAGAGGCCAAAGCAGAGGGAACAAATCTAATTACCATTATTGACCCAAGCCTAAAAAAATGATCAGGCGCTGCAGCCACACATTAGCGCGGGGTGGGATTTGTTGGGCTATGGTAGGGTGGTGTGGTATGATGGTGGCTATTGCACATGGAGCAGCAAGGCGCTCCGCACCAGATGGAATGGCAAAGATGAGGTTGAGCTGAGTGCCATAAGCCATGAGCCCAGCTACCAACTGATCATACAAAACATGGGGTGGAAGGTGAGATGGGAGATTTGCAAAGGATACCACCAGCGTGGTGTCTGAAGGGAGGTGAGTACATGTTGTGGGAATGGGGTTTTTTTATAAATTAGAGGAGTTTGTGCTGCCGCTTCAGCATCCTACTCAGAGTGGAACCCAACGTCAAAGTAGCCCTTGAAAGGGCGGAAGTCTATAAAGCCAGCTGGCGCAAAGGCCGCAGTGGCTAGGTCAATAATTGCCTTATTGGCATATGGGAACAAACGCCCATAGTCCACTATGAGGCAATAGCAAATGGTGGAGCGATGGAGGGCGAGAGGATGGGGGCGAGAATGGTGGACGCGCGCCAGGTGGAGCGCTAAGTCCCGTGGGGGGAAAAATGGCTGGAAGCAGTGGGCGGGCTGTTTGAGCCTGTCCAAACGCGCTTGCCCACGGGGCAGAAAATGCTAGGCGGGGGTGCACTGCTGCCCCACACTGGGGTGGCAGGCGGTGGAGCCAAGGACATCAAAGAATAGGTTTGGGCAGACGGCTGTGGATAAATAAAACTTAAATTTAAAATCGCTCAAAAAGTGACTTCAAGTGGTAAAAGAAGCTTGTCTTGTCACCATTTTTATACAAGGTTATAACGTAGGAATCATGGCCTCCTCATAATAGGCGTGTTTCCAACAAGCTCTGGTTCATAAACGCCAATAGGAGGGGGGCGAATTGTTGAAAATATTTTTTGTAAATTTTGTAGGGTATCCTATCAGGCCCTGGGCATTTCCTACGTGGTGCACCGTGAACTGTCTCCCAAAGCTCCTCCCATGTAATTAGAGAAAGTATGTTGTAATTCGGTGGTGTATTTGTATCTCAGCAGTTTGTATAAATTCTTTAATTTTTTTGAATCTGTTGGCGTTTCACGATAAAATTCAGTGTAATAACGGTGTACTTCCACCTTGAACTCCTCAGGGTCAGTTGCCATGGTGCCGTTGGTCTTGCAGACCTGTGTGCACATGGGCTGGTTTCCATGGGAGTGGAATTGATGGAAAAAGTATGTTGACAGGTTTTGCCTTCCTTTATGAACTTACCTTTGTTTGATACTTTGATTCTTTGTTGGTGTTTGAAGATGAGATTGTTATTTTGGGCAGATATTTCTTCCCATTTGGATCCCCATTTGGGGCTATAATCAGATCTCAGAGTATTTATCTCCAGGTGGTTTAGTTCAACCAAGGTACGCTTGATTGTGGCCGTGTCCACGGTGTACTTACATGATGCAATATGTCAGGTTTTGTTAATTAAATCCTTTTTGAAATTTTCCCATGTTCTGATGGGATCTGAAGTGAATGGGGCTATGAATTCCGGGTTTGTAGCCTTGTTTTCAACCCAGTTGGATATCTAGGGTAATTTTATATTTTCTGGGTGAAGCTTTCTCTAAGGCGACACCTGTGTGTTGGATTGGGTTGGTGCTAATTGCACCGTAACCAATCAGTGGGTAGAAAATTGATCCTTTTTGTTGTAAATTTAGAGATTCTTGAGTGGTGGGATTGCGGGATGAGGATGTGGTCAATGCGACTCATCAATATGAGCACTCCCTCACATATGTTGGGCCACATCATGTGGGGAAGGAGTGGTGAACTGGGGGGAAGAGCATCCTGTAGGCCAAGAGAAGCCTTCATTGTGCAGAATACAATGTGTCCAGTTGGGTTTCCCCTGGGATTGTGCCATCGATCTGTATTGGGGTTATCCCAGCAGTTGAAATCGCCTAACATAATGGTATCTGGTGGGAGAGTGAGAGTAGGAATGTTTACAAAAAATTGTTTTCTCTCAGTTGCAGTGCATGGTGCATAGACACATGCTATTGAAATTATTTCCTCTTGGCATGTGATTGTTGCTACCAGGACTCGACCATGTAAGTGTGATGATGTGTTTGTAAATTTAAAATTTTTTTGTTTCAGACTATCACCCCACAGTGAGGTGTCCGTTCTGATTGTGATGGTGCAACCCTGGTTGACCAAAATCCTTCTTCCCCTTGTAGACAGTGGGCTTCTTGGATGGTCAAGTTGTCTACAAGAGGTTTTCGTAGGAATTCCAGCTTTTTGGCTTGGGACGTATGAGCCCTGGCTCCCACAATGTTTAGCGTCCCTATTGACACTGAGGTGCCCACAGCGCCTCAGGAGCGGTTGGGAGGGCCCTCTGTCCCTATCCCACCGCGGCTCATTTGGCCATGTCCGCGTCTGTACTCCAACTCTTTCACTGCCATTGTTGGTTCCCTTGATCTGACCCAATGATTCACGGGAATTACAGATTTTGCATTTGCGTCAACCTTTCCCACTCCGGTCTCATGTTGATTTGATGCGGATTATTAATTGAATTCTATAATTTTGAGGTTTGACTTTGGTGAATAGTGCACCGCATTTTCACCCAAATTGCGGTTGCATTGTTCCTCAGTATGTGCATGACTGATGTCGTTTTGTGACTCAGTCAGGTTACTGTGAAGATATTTGACCTGGGCATATTGTTCTGATTGATTGGCTCAGTGAATATCTAAAATATCCTCCTGAATATGTCTGGGGTTAATAGCAGACTCCACGTGTGCCGCCACTTCAGCCGCTGCTTGCTTGCAGCTTTTTGTGCCACTTTACGTTGTTTGCTTTTAACTGGGTCCACGATGGAGTATAGTCCATCTTCACTCCAGCGGAATGGGTGGTGACTGTCAGTCATTTTGGTGAAGTTTTCATTATCTTTGTCCATTGCTTCCTCACAAAATCATTTTCCATCAAGCCCTCTTTTACAGGGCATGCATGTTCCTTGTGGTCCAGAGCCACAGCAGTTGTAAATGGGTGATGCGCATTCCAGTGTAACTTGGAATGCGGCTGACTGGCCCCAATCTTTGAAGTGAAATTCTGCTGTGTGGAAATTCTGGATAAATCCTCTTCCACTTCTGGGAAGGGGTTGATTACAGCGATAGCTTTGCCCATGCACAGGTTAGGCATTAATTGAAATCACTGTAATTCGAGTTGTTGGATTTCTCCATAGGCCACAAGACCTTTGCGGAGCTCCTCCTCGATTACCTTATGAGGAAGGTTGGTGGGGAGTGAGTCAAAGGAGAAGAACAAAGTTTTTGCTTTGTTCCATCTGGTGCACGCGGTGTGCAAATTTTTTGCCCTCAGGGAGGGCAATTTCCACGCAGATTTTTGCTGCAGCATTGGCTTCATCGGCTGTTTTAAAACCAATATTGATCCAGCCATGGCCCATGGTGTTGGTGGCTACGTACACCGCGTGAGGGAAAAGTGAGGGCTGTGCCTCACATGTTTTCTCCCACAGGGTCGGTGACTCATCCCCAAGGAAGAGTCTGATCCCATGCTCCACCTTTGACAAGGGTTGGTTGAACTGAATGTAAATATGTTGTGCGTGCTTTACAGTGAATACCATAAACCCAGATGGTGTCTGAGTTTGCGATTTCTTTGCAGATTGGGTTCCTGGTCCCCCTCCTTGGGCGTTTCTTGCCCTTAGTTGCACCATTAAGTGCACCGCTCGCTGCGACGTTCACCCATGTTGTATTATTTTTATTGATAAAGTCGCCCATTATCCTGTGTGTGATTATCCAAATTTGCTGTTAAAATCAAATTGTAGTAACTAAAGTGATTGTATGAGAAAGAAAGCTTGAACCAAACTTCTATATCACAGATAGTGGATCATCTAAAATGTTAGGAGCAACGTTTGAGGACTCCAGTCAAACCTTTAAAGTGATTCAAAAAAAACTTCATATTATTGTTAAATTTTCTGAGACTAATAAGTAACTGAGATAAAACGTAATGGGAAATGAACCTAGGGACAGAAATGAGTGAATATAACGCCAAACTTCTGTTTTAATGTGGAAAACTTGGGCATGTAGTTGCTTAGTGATGGTATAAGAAGCTAAAGAGCAAGTTAATTTAGTGAATACTAATGTAAAGGAAACCGGCCCAGAGTTAGGAAAAAGACCAGAAATCTAGATAAGGGACAATCTTGTACTGCTGTTGTTGAGTAATTGGTATGCTGTCCGATAAGTCATATTTAGTTTGGTGGATTGTATTTATATCGCTTAAGGGAGCTTTAAAATTTGGATAATCAAACAATGTCAACTCAAAGAATTTCAATAAAGGTGATACTAGTTCAGCTAATAGAGTGATTCCGTCAAGCCTCAATGATGAGGTGGAACCAGACAAATTCCAGTAAATGATTAACAGCTAAGCTGAAGGGTCAAACCTGACCAAAGCAACCAAAAGATGAGTGAGAGGGGAAGACAAGGAGAGGGGTATTTTTAGAAGAGAAAATAAAAAGAGAAGGATAATAAAAAGGGGAGTTGCAAGAAGAAAGAGTCTGCCATATATTGTTTTTAAATACAGGCGTGTGGTTGAGGTGATTGCCTCCTATTATTTAAAAGTTTACTAAGTTTATTTGGAAGACCAAAAAATATCCATATTGTTCGTCTGTTGCTCAGTGGACTTAACCCTGTGCAGCCCTTCCAGAGAATATTAACCTTATCAAATTTTATAACAGCTGTTAAACCTGTTCCCCTTGACATAATGACTTATGATATTGACACCTCTTATTTATTCATATAAGATGACACACCTGATCTGCTTTACCAGGCGGTCAATTTGGATGTCAATAAAACTACTCAAGTAAAAAAGGGTGATAGATCCCAAAATTTTGAAGGAAGTTGCTCAGCTGTACACTTGACAGATAGCGGAAAAGATCAGATCTGCATGGAAGCCCTGAAGAGTTAGTCAAAATGAAACTTGATGAGGCGAGCTTTTACTTACCTATTAACACAATCAAGGAATATTTCTCTGAATTATTTGTGCAATTAATTAATACTTTTGATTTGGCAAATAAAAATTCCACTATTCAATCAGTAAACACCTTATTGCAATACTTTGAGTGTATCTATGCAGACATTAAAGCCAATCAAATAAGAGTATGGGTGATAATTGGCAGTGGAGCGCACAATGATATTGTGTCAACAAAATTGGTGAAACAAATGAAATTTTTTTCCAGATTTGGATCACCAGAATTAGTATGGAATTTCTGGAACAGATATCACCATATCAGTGGAGCCTACAGTGCACTACCACTTCAGTTTGGATCGCTTGTGGTATCAGATCCTGACATAGTGTTGGCTAAACAAAGTTACGACATAATCATTGGAATGAAGTTCCTAAGAAAGTATTGTGTGAGGTGTGATGTTGATTAAAATACTATGAAGATTTTGGGCAGATCCTGCTCTTGTTATATTAGTGGAAAGGAGATGCTCCAACAAAAAAGAATAAAATTTGTAAACTTGATCATACAACGATAGCATTATTCACATTAAGTACATATTAGTTGGACGAAAATGGAAGGAAATGGTAAAAGGAGATCCTGGAAAATTGTGGATTAACATTAAGGACAAAACCATGAACATTATTCCACCAGGAACACAGATAATTGCTAACACAGGGTTAACGCTCAAAATTCTGGAACAGTTATATAAGGAAGTTGCAGCCCACGGAATAAATTGAGAAATGAGCCATGGGTAGCACCAGGGTTTATCATGCCTAACCATAGAAAAAAAGAGTACTTCTATCCAATCTTGGTAAAAACCAATAATATAAAAATTCAAGTTATTGCGTTTGTGAATTTGACCCTAATGGTCAGATTAAGCAGATGTAATGATTTTTAAATGTTATACAATATAAGATTACTAGCAGATTATACCAAATATGGACTGCTTTTCTTTCTCATAATAATCACTTTAGTTACTACGATTTGATTCAAACAGCAAATTTGGATAATCACACACAGGAAAGATGGGCGACTTTAATAACAAAAAAACACAACATAGGTTAGCGTCGCGGCAAGTGGTGCGCTTAATGGTGCAACTAAGGGCAAGAAACGCCCTGAAGGGTAACCAGGAATACAATCTTCAAAGAAATCGCAAACTCAGACACCGTCTGGGTTTATGTATTCACTGTAAAGCACGCGCAATATATGTACATTCAATTCAACCAACTTTTGTCAAAGGTGGAGCATGGGATCAGACTCTTCCTTGGGGATGAGTCACCGACCCTGTGGGAGAAAACATATGAGGCACAGCCCTCACTTTTCCCTCACGCGGTGTACGTAGCCACCAACAACATGGGCCATGGCTGGATTAATATTGGTTTTAAAACAGCCGATGAAGCCAATGCTGCAGCAAAAATCTGCGTGGAAATTGCCCTCCCTGAGGGCAAAAAAATTGTGCACACCGCGTGCACCAGATGGAACAAAGCAAAAACTTTGTTCTTATCCTTTGACTCACTCCCCACCAACCTTCCTCATAAGGTAATCGAGGAGGAGCTCCACAAAGGTCTTGTAGCCTACGGAGAAATCCAACAACTCAAATTACACTGTTTTCGATTAATGCCTGACCTGTGCATTGGCAAAGCTATCGCTGTAATCAACTCCTTCCCAGAAGTGGAAGAGGATTTATCCAGAATCCCAACGCAGCAGAATTTCACTTTGCAGATGGGGGCCAGTCAGCTGCATTCCAAGTTACACTGGAATGCACACCACCTATTTGCAACTACTGTGGCTCTGGACCACAAGGAACATGCATGCCCTGTAAAAGAGGGCTTAATGGAAAATGATTTTATGAAGAAGCTATGGATGAAGATAATGAAAACTTCACCAAAATGACTGACAGTCACCACCCATTCCGCTGGAGTGAAGATGGACTATACTCCATCGTGGACCCAGTTAAAAGCAAACAACGTAAAGTGGCACAAAAAGCCCACAAGAGAGCAGCGGCTGAAGTGGCGGCACACGCGGAATCTGCCATTAACCACGGTCAAATTCAGGAGGATATTTCAGAAATCACCAAACCAACCAAACAGAACAATATGCTCAGGTCGAAAATTTTCACAGTAACCAGACTGAGCCACAAAGCGTCATCAGTCATGCACATACTGAGGAACAACGCAAGCGCAATTTGGGTGAAAATGCGGTGCACAATGCAACAAAGTTGAACCTCAAAAATATAAAATTTAATCAACAACCCGCATCAAATCAACATGTGACCTGTGCAGGAAAAGTTGATGCAAATGCAAAAAACCGCAATTCCCTTGAATCATTGGGTCAGATCAAGGGAACCAAAAATGGCAGTGAAAGAGTTGGAGTACAGACGCGAAGCATGGCCAAAATGAGCCGCGGTGGGATAGGACCAGAGGGTCCTCCCAACTGCTTCTGAGGCGCCACGTGCACCTCAGTGTCAAAAGGGATGTTAAATATCGTGGGAGCCAGGGCTCATACGTCCCAAGCCAAAAAGCTGGCATCCCTGCAAAAACCTCTTGTAGACATCTTGGCCATCCAAGAAACCCACTGCCTACAAGGGGAAGAAGAATCATGGTCAACCAGGGTCGCACCATCACAATCAGTATGGACGTTTCACTGTGGGGTGATAGTCCAAAACAACAAAAAATTCTTAAAATTCATCATTATACTTGCACGGTTGAGTCCTGGTAGCAACAATCACATGTTAAGATGAAATAATTTCGTTAGCATGTATCTACGCACTGTGCACTACAACTGAGAGAAAAATTTTTTTTGAAAAAATTTCTACCCTCACCCTCCCACCAGACATCATCATGTTAGGCGATTTCAACTGCTGGGATAACCCCAATACAGATCGATGGCCTAATCCCAGGGGATACCCACCTGGATACATTGAATATCGCACAATGAAGGCTTCTCTTGGCTTACAGGATGCTCTTCCTCCAAATTCACCAATCCTTCCCCATATGACAAGACCCAACATACGTGAGGGACTGCTCATATCAATGAGTCATATTGACCACATCCTCATCCCGCAATCCCACCACTCAAGAATCTCTAAATTTACAACAAAAAAAATCAATTTTTTTGATCACTGATTAGTTATGGTGCAGTTTGCACCAACCCAGCCCACACACAGGTGTCGCCTTGGAGAAAAGTTCACCCAAAAATATAAGATTGCCTGAGATATCTGACTGGGTTGAAAAGAAGGCTACAAACCCAGAGATTCACAGCCCCATTCACTTCAGATCCCATCGGAACATGGGAAAAATTCAAAAAAAATATAATCAACAAAACCTGACATATTGCATCCGCAAGTACACCGCGGACACAGCCACAATCAAGCGTACCTTGGAAGAACTAGACCACCTGGGAATAAATACTCTGATATCTGGCTATAGCCCTAATTGGGGACGCAAATGGGCAGAAATTTCAGCCTGACTTAACAATCTCATCTTTAAACACCAACACAGAATCAAAGTATTAATAAAGGTAAGTTCATAAAGGAAGGCGAAACCTGTTCAACATCTTTTTCTCTGCCAATTCCACTCCTGTGGAAACCAGCCCATATGCACGCAGGTCCACAAGACCAACGGCACAGTGGCAACCAACCCTGAGGAGGTCAAGGTGGAAGTACACCACTATTACAACGAATTATATCGTGATATGCCAACAGATCCACAAAAAATTAAAGAATTTATTCAAACTGCCAAGATACAAAGTACACCACCAAATTACAATATACTATCCCTTATCACACGGGAGGAGCTTTGGAAAACAATTCGCGGTGCACCACGTAGGAAATGCCCAGGGCCTGATGGGATACCCTACAAATTCTACAAAAATATTTTCAACAAATCGCCCCCTCCTATTGGCGTTGATGAACCAGAGTTTGTTGGAAACACGCCTATTACCAGGAGGCCATGAATCCTAAGTTATAACCTTGTATAAAAAGGGTGATAAGTTGGACCTGGCCAACTGGCGCCCAATTGCACTCTCCAACACTGACACAAAAATTCTAACAAAAGTTCTAGCAGCTAGATTAGGCGCAATTGCATCTGACGCCCTATCACCCAACCAGTTTGAGTTTATACCAGGGCGTTCAATCTGGAACAACATACACCCTGTTGCAAACATTTGCCAATCCAAAGCAACTGGTGCCCTGGTCTTCTTGGATCAGGAAAAGGCGTATGACCGTGTTAGCTGGCCATACCTAAAAGAATGTCTACATGACTTCAAACTCCCACCAAGATTCATAAAATGGGCGATGCTCCTAACAGAATCTGTAACCATGGCTGTATGCGGCCCTGGATTCCTAAAAAACAATATCAAACCACACAGAAGGCTCAAACAAGGGGATCCCCTCAGCCCACTGCTATACAATTTCAGCTTTGACCCACTCCTCCGAATAACTGACTCACGTCTCATGGAGATAACCGCACAAGGAAAACCAACAGTCATGATACTGGCCTTTGCGGATGACTGCGTAGCAGGTATAGCAAACAATGAAGATACCCGACAGCTGGAACGCACTCTAGAGGAATATTACAAGGTGAGCAATGCATCGCTCAACAAAAGGAAGACAAAAATCATCCTCTTAGGCAAATACACAAACAATTGGGCCACAACGTCAGAACCTCATACCAACACATGAAGAAAAAACCCAATCATTTTACCCTTTGCAACACCTCCCACCACCACTCCTGTCTGACACCTTGGAATCTGGCTAGAATCAGGGGATATGCTAATGAGACAATGGAAAGTAATCTGTTACAACGGGTATCCAAACGCGTCGCCTCCCTCAAGGGAAGAACCCCAGGACTAACAGGACGAGTTACAGTTGCTAACTCGCTCATCCTCCCAATACTGTGGTACCAGGCCCACGCGATAGCCTTCTCACCTACCTTTATAACCTCAATTCGCGCGCTTATCCAGGGCTGGCTGTGGCCCGGCTCTCACCCTCCTATACAATGGAAACACTATTTGGCCCACGCTCAAGCGGGGGCATGGGACTAATAGATTTTGAGAGCCATGCCAATCACAGCTAGGTACCTGGATAAAGGAAATCCTTGCTCCAGACCTCCCGCAACAACATTAGTCCAGAGCAGCAAGGACTAACTTTGCACAGGCGCTCAAATTAAACAACCCACATAGTCCACCCAGACTACTTTCATACCTTGACAAGCACCCTACTGCAATGGGTCTGCATGGAACCTCCCCTCATTTCAAACATATTCTCCAAATTATCCACCGTATGGGATGGAACATAGAGAACATGGGTACTATGCAGGGAAGGGGACGACCCAGCCCCCAATTCAAATTAAGAAACCCAGAAAACCACCCCTAGAGAGATATGCTCGCAACAACCCCAAGCATAGATAGAATAGAATACCTAGATATGATGGACATTCCCTATGATTTAACCACACAGAAGGCAGTGTGGAAAATGACTCACCACCCACTCCTACAGCCAAGTATAAGAGCAAATGCCTGGCGCTGTCTGAGTAGGACCTATAGGATGGCATACCGTTCCAACTCCCTCCATGAAACATGTGCAGTATGTGGAGGGGAGGGATCCCTACATCACCGCCTAGAAAAATGCCCCCCAACCAAAGCCATATGGCAGAAAGTCGCACGCCTGCTTAAGATCCAAAACGAACAGGAAATTTTGATATCAAAGAGCATCTTCGCGCTCCATATCAAGTCACCAATCCCATCTACCCTCCGTTCCCTAATAATACCCATTGCAATGTTGACAATACACACAGTTGCATTAGATGCGTTCAAGGGCATGGTCCCAACCATTCATGGGGTTATTAACAGATTCCATGTCCACTTACTAGAGCACTTCCAAGCCTGGCTCTATGGATATATGAGACCAAGACAAAAAGCGCTCATAGAATCATGGTTCCCACTTTGGTTCCTCCACACAGACCCTTTCCTTCACACCTGCTCCATAGCAGGGGAAACCCCCTCGGAGTAGTGCACCAACCCCCCATACCTTGCAGTCCCGCTAGCAACAGGGGTAACTTGAGTACCCTGGGGTGCCCAATTTTTATATTTCTTAGTTATTCTCTTAGTTTAACATATATTCCTTAAGGTCTGTCCCTGGTCATCTTACCTCAGTTAAATAAAAGATTATACCAAATATGTCAATGTATTTGTCAATAGGGAGCAACTGACTGATATATCTAAATGGCAGCAAGAGGAGGCGCTCCAATTATTTAAGAATATTAAGTGATATTTTCCCAGGATTGTCATGGCCTTGGATGCACATGAAATGTGATCTATAAGAATAACACCGGGGAATATCTGCCAATAAGGATGAGACCCATTCACTGGTCCAGGGCCGCTGAAGATTTGGTTAGTAAAGTAATCATAAAGTTAGTACAGCATGGGCTCCTCTTTCTGTCAACAAGTCCATAGTGAGTCCAATACTAAATGTAAAAAAAGGATGGATAAAATTGTGTAGTGATCAATTATTGCCAATTAGATAAAATTGGTAAAAAGGATTCCTATCTGCTGCCAAGGATTAATGACGCACTCAATTGTTTAGGGGAAGCAAATTTAATTTTGGCTATAAGCTTGATTATAGGATATTGGCAAATCAATTTGCCAAAAGAAGATCAAGAAAAATGTGCAATAATTACCGCACAAGGGTTGTATCAGCTGACATTTATGCCCCAGAGTTGTCCAATGCCCTGGAAACATTCCATAGGGCCTTGAATTCAATACTCTGTTATAAAATTATCCTGCGCACTGGTATACTTAGAAAATATCGACGTCTTCAGCAGGACATTTACTGATTATTTGGAGCATTTTGAGGATGTCTTCAAGCACCCGACAATGGAAAATCTGAAAATTAAGCTGAGGAAATGCTGTTTCTTTAGGATAAAGCTTGATTATTTGGGATTTTTAATCAACTCCAGTGGATTACAACTACAGCTGCTGAATATATAAAACATTGAGAGATGTTAGTCCTGAAGAGAATTCAGTGTATTCAAGTTTTTCTGGGATGGTCAGCTACTATTGCTGATTCATCATGGATTACTCTGGGATCACCAAACCATTATTACACTCATTGATGGATCTAAAAAAGGATTTGTGTGGAACAATGAGGCCTAAAATCGTTTATAATACTATGCAAATACTTGATGAGTAGCACTGTGATGAAATACCCAAATTTTATTTAGGAGTTTATTAAGACAGATGACTCATTTAATGGCAATTGGTGCCATTTTAAATTAAAGCAGATTACAATGAGGAAGAGAATTTAGTGGTGTATGTAAACAGAACACCGCTGCCAGTGAAAAAAGCTACAACGTTACAGAGCGCAAGTGACTGGCAGTAATTATTGCCTGCAAACAATTTCAAGTGTAGATACTAGGATGCACTTTAAAATCAAAACTGAACACTCGTCCCTGCGCTGGCTACACAACCTTAAGGAACCAAAGAAATGACTTGAACTTTTGACTTTGAAACTTTAAGTTTATGTTCTTGAAATTGTTCACCAGGTAGGAGAAGCACATCAGAATTCTGACAGACTGTCATGATGGCCTGCCATTCAAGTTTTAAATCATCAAGTTGATGAGGTATTCCAGCATATGAATTTAGGAATCTTGGGTATGAACCCCAAGAAATTCAGAGTGTAATAAAGAAAGTGATGGAGAATACTGAGTTGAAGAAAGGACAGTTATATCAATTAATGGAAAATGGTTTTTTATTTCCTAGACCATTAGAATGAGTGGAAACCCTCAAAGCTGTGCAAAAAGTCTTCAGCCATGGTAGCCTAAGGAAGACTATGGACCATACTAACTAGTGTTAATACTGAGAATCGAGTAATTATGATGTCACAGATTATCTGACCTGTTGCATGGAGTACCAACACCACAAGCCGCACAAGACTTAGTGGGATACAAGCTAGTACATACTGGTTTTGCGTGGCACACAGTGTCTATAGACATTATTGGATCTTTCAGTGTCAGTACTGGGGGTTTTAATCAAATAATAATTGCGTTAAACCATCTAACTAGATGGGTCAAATGAAAGCCTTGACCAGAGTGGATTCTATGAGCATGGCTAGTTTTATTTTGGACTAAGTGGTATACCAGCATGGATGGCACCACATGTTTTACTTAGTGATAGAAAGACTAACTTTATGTCCTACATGATTCCAAGGTTGAACAAACTGATGGGAATCTGAGGAGTGGTGTCCATTCCCTACCACCCAGAAACAAATGGGATGGTTTAGAGAGAAAACAAAACTCTAGCTGTGAAGCTACCAATATTGTTAGCGGGTAAAATATACTTGGGGACCTATCTGAGTTTGGTTACCTTCACCTACAATTTCAGTTACTATATGATGACAGAAAAACGCCTTTTTGAGAATCTATAAGGATGAAGGGCTGCTCACCGCTCATTTTATATTCTTTCGTTAAGTCAACCTTTAGGGAATTGTGCTGAACAGTACCTAACCCAGATGGCAAATATTATGATCAAGTTACAATATCAGGGATTCAATATAGCTCTGAAGAAGATGACAAAGATTAGAAAACAGATGACAAGGATCAACCCAGAGCTGGAAAAATACCATATGGGGATAGGGTAGCTTATTGTGATACTCATGGTTTCAGAAGAAAAAACAAGTTGGCGTCTTATGGGCATGTACGTTTAAGATTATTACCAAATTGGTGGCTAATGCCTATATGATAAAGAACATTGTAGATGGGTAAATACGGGGTTTATATGGAAATTAAGGTTCATTTTCTTATAAAACGTATGATGGTTATTTGGACCTTACTTTTCAAATAACCCTCATAAATAGAGTCCAAGATAAATACTTGAAGTATTGTACTTAAGAGAAAAAAGTTAAGAAAATAAGAAAAATAGTACAAAAAATGATATAAAATAGAAAATATAGAAAAATGATAAAAAGATAAAAAATATATTAAAAATATAATAAAACATCTTTTAAGAAAAAAAAGTAAAAGTAAGATATAATTATATATAATATTAATTCTTATTGTTGTTTTGTTGCTGCGGTTGAAAAGATCTAGCAGAGATCCCACATTCCATTGTTAAGCGGGGAAAAGGGGTTGTACTATGTTGAGTGTAGTAATGAAGTTCAGCAGAAATAGAAAACCAAGCTGTTATTAGGAGGATCAGGATGTGTTAAACCAGATCTGCTGGTAAAGTCCCTATGAAAAGTATCATTAGGACCAGATCAGGTTAAAACTGGGTTTTCTGTGAGTTGTCCTGGGGTGCTATTACAGGACTCTGCAAAGCTGACTGGGAGGATCCTTTGAACAATGAGGATTTATTTGAACCCATCCTGGGGCTAATACAGCTTGAATGACAAGGAGTCTTTGGGAACCCGTCCTGGGGTTTATGTAGGTTGACTAGGACTCATTATTAGCGGGAGAAACTGAAATAATCCTGGCGTGGAATGATGTCATGGGAATTATACTTGGGAGAGGCAGCAGTAAGTAAGAAAAATGAAGAGGGGTCACATTGCTGAAGATGGGCACAAGAGCATCAAGCGTGGGACATACTAAGCTCTGCTGAAGTTGTACTGAAGAACGATGACCCTTGGCTGAGGCTACATCCTTTACCAATCTTCTTATCTTTTGCTAGTAATCTAGCCAAGTGGGGGATATGTTAAAATTTTGATATGCACTTATTATCCAGCCAATTAGATTAAATTTTATTAGTCTTCTCACTAGAGGATTAGATCCTCTAGTGGATGTGGGCGTTATCATTTTTAATGATAACACTTGCTCAGGAAATTACCCCTGAAGATATCCGAGATTTGGACTTTTCAGGGTGAAGCCTCTTAACTGAAGTCGCAACTCACTAATATTAAAATCATTAAAGAGTGCCAAATTGAGCCCCTTCAAATTGTCAGGGATGACTCTTTATAACAATTATCAATAATTAATGCATATTGAGCATATTGTCAGGACACATAGTATCATTCCTAACTGGCCTTTACAAAATCAGGGCTAAAAGCCCCAGCAAGATAAAAAGACTTTATGGCCAAGGTAAGCTAATAAGAAAAGAGATTGTGAAGAATGGCAAGATTATTTAAATAAAGCCTTGAGGTAAATATAGGACCTCAAGGCTAGAATTGGGATTGGGAAGTGGAGGATTTAGGATAGGGAAAGCCTTGGCATCAGTTTCCAATGACGCATAAATATAAAATAATCAATATTACAAAGGGGAATGGAATTATCCTCAGCATAAGTCGCTGTGAAACCCAAAAGTGTTATCTGATTGGGTGCATGCATTGAATTGGGATTTCACTACAACCCAATTGTATCAACATCCTTGGTATTATTTATTTAACTGAGGTAAGCTGACCAGGGGACGGACATTACCAAATATACGTAAAACTAAGGAAATAACTGACAAATATAAAATTGGGCTCACCAGGGTACTCAAGTTACCCCTGTTGCCAGCGGGACTGCCAGGTATGGGGGGTTGGTGCACTACTCCGAGGGGGTTTCCCCTGCTATGGAGCAGGTGTGAAGGAAAGGGTCTGTGTGGAGGAACCAGAGTGGGAACCATGATTCTATGAGCGCTTTTTGTCTTGGTCTCATATATCCATAGAGCCAGGCTTGGAAGTGCTCTAGTAAGTGGACATGGAATCTGTTAATAACCCCATGAATGGTTGGGACCATGCCCTTGAACGCATCTAATGCAAGTGTATAGTATCCACATTGCAATGGGTATTATTAGGGAACGGAGGGTAGATGGGATTGGTGACTTGATATGGAGCGCGAAGATGCTCTTTGATATCAAAATTTCCTGTTCGTTTTGGATCTTAAGCAGGCGTGCGACTTTCTGCCATATGGCTTTGGTTGGGGGCATATTCCTAGGCGGTGATGTAGGGATCCCTCCCCTCCACATACTGCACATGTTTCATGGAGGGAGTTGGAACGGTCTGCCATCCTATAGGTCCTACTCAGACAGCGCCAGGCATTTGCTCTTATCCTCAGCTGTAGGAGTGGGTGGTGAGTCAATCTCCACATCGCCTTCTGTGTGGTTAAATCATAGGGAATGTCCAACATATCTAGGTATTATATCCTAGCTATGCTTGGGGCTGTTGCGAGCATATCTCTCTGGGGGTATTTTTCTGGGCCTCTTAATTTGAATTGGGGGCTGGGTCGTCCCCTTCCCTGTATAGTACCCATGTTCTCTATGGTCCATCCCATATGGTGGAAAATTTGGAGGATATGTTTGAAATGAGGGGAGGTTCCATGCAGACCCATTGCAGTAGGGTGCTTGTCAAGGTATGAAAGTAGTCTGGGTGGACTATGTGGGTTGTTTAATTTGAGCGCCTGTGTAAAGTCAGTCCTTGCTGCTCTGGACCAATGTTGTTGCAGGAGGTCTGGAGCAAAGACTTCATTTATCCAGGTACCTAGGATGTGATTGGCGTGGCTTTCAAAATTCATTAGTCTCATGAATCCACTTGAGCGTGGGCCAAATAGTGTTTCCATCCGTATAGGAGGGTGAGAGCCAGGCAACAGCCAGTCCTGGATAAGCGCGCTGATTGATGTTATAAAGGTAGGTGAGAAGGCGATCGCGTGGGCCTGGTACCACAGTATTGGGAGGATGAGCGAGTTAGCAACTGTAACTCGTCCTGTTAGTCCTGGGGTTCTTCCCTTGAGGGAGGCGACGCGTTTGGATACCCGTTGTAACAGATTACTTTCCATTGTCTCATTAGCATATCCCCTGATTCTAGCCAGATTCCAAGGTGTCAGACAGGAGTGGTGGTGGGAGGTGTTGCAAAGGGTAAAATTATTGGGTTTTTTCTTCATGTGTTGATATGAGGCTCTGATGTTGTGGCCCAATTGTTTGTGTATTTTCCTAAGAGGATGATTTCTGTCTTCCTTTTGTTAAGCGATGCATTGCTCACCTTGGAGTATTCCTCTAGAGTGCGTCCCAGCTGTCAGGAAACTTCGATGTTTGCTATACCTGCTATGCAGTCATCAACAAAGGCCAGTATCTTGACTGTTGGTTGTCCTTGTGCGGTTATCCCCATGAGACGTGAGTCAGTTATTCGGAGGAGTGGGTCAAAGCTGAAATTGTATAGCAGTGGGATGAGGGGATCCCCTTGTTTGAGCCTTCTGTGTGGTTTAATCTTGTTTGTTAGGAATCCAGGGCCGCATACAGCCATGGTTGCAGATTCTGTTAGGAGCATCGCCCATTTTATAGATCTTGGTGGGAGTTTGAAGTCATGTAGACATTCTTTTAGGCATGGCCAGCTAACACGGTCATCAGACTTTTCCTGATCCAAGAAGACTAGGGCACCAGTTGCTTTGTATTGGCAAATGTTTGCAAAAGGGTGAATGTTGTTCCAGATTGAACGCCCTGGTATAAACTCAAACTGGTTGGGTGATAGGACGTCAGATGCAATTGCGCCTAATCTAGATGCTAAAATCTTTGTTAGATTTTTTGTGTTAGTGTTGAAGAGTGCAATTGGGCACCAGTTGGCCAGGTCCAACTTGTCACCCTTTTATACAAGGTTATAACGTAGGATTCATGACCTCCTGGTAATAGGCGTGTTTCCAACAAACTCTGGTTCATTGACGCCAATAGGAGGGGGGCGATTTTTTTTAAAATATTTTTTGTAAAATTCATAGGGTATCCCATTAGGCCCTGGGCATTTCCTATGTGGTGCACCGCGATTTGTCTTCAGAAGCTCCTCCCATGTAATAAGGAATAGTATATTGTAATTTGGTGGTGTACTTTTTATCTCGGCAGTTTATCTAAATTTTTTAATTTTTTGTAAATCTGTTGGCATTTCACGATATAATTCGGTGTAATAACGGTGTACTTCCACCTTGACCTCCTCAGGGTCAGTTGCCACAGAGCCGTTGGTCTTGCAGACCTGTGTGCATGCGGGCTGGTTTCCGCGGGAGTGGAATTGGCAGAAAAAGTATGTCAAACAGGTTTCTCCTTCCTTTATAAACTTACCTTTGTTCAATACTTTGATTCTGTGTTGGTGTTTGAAGATGAGATTGTTAAGTCAGGCAGAAATTTCTGCCCATTTGCATCCCCAGTTGGGGCTATAGCCAGATCTCAGAGTATTTATTTCCAGGTGGTCTAGTTCCACCAAGGTACGCTTGATTGTGGCCATGTCCGCGGTGTACTTATGTGATGCAATATGTTGGGTTTTGTTGATTAAATCCTTTTTGAAATTTTCCCATGTTCTGATGGGATCTGAAGTGAATGGGGTTGTAAATTCTGGGTTCATAGCCTTGTTTTCAACCCAGTTGGATATCTTGGGCAATTTTATATCTTCCAGGTGAAGCTTTCTCCAAGGCGACACCTGTTTGTGGGATTGGGTTGGTGCTAACTGCACCATAACCAAGCGGTGGTCAGAAAAATTGATCTTTTTTGTTATAAATTTGGAGATTCTTGAGCGGTGGGATTGCGGGACGAGGATGTGGTCAATGCAACTCATTGATATGAGTGCTCCCTTATGTATGTTGGGCCATGTCATGTGGGGAAGGAGTAGTGAACTGAGGGGAAGAGCATCCTGTAAGCCAAGAGAAGCCTTCATTGTGCGATATTCAATGTATCCAGGTGGGTATCCCCTGGGATTAGGCCATCAATCTGTATTGGGGTTATCCCAGCAGTTTAAATCGCCCAACATAATGGTATCTGGTGGGAGGGTGAGAGTAGATGTGTTTTTTATAAAAAATTGTTTTCTCTCAGTTGTGGTTTACGGTGCATAGATACATGCTATCAAAATTACTTCATCTTGGCATGTGATTGTTGCTACCAGGACTCAACCGTGCAAGTGTGATGATGAGTTTGTAATTTTAAATTTTTGTTATTTCAGATGATCACCCCACAGTGAAACGTTCATACTGATTGTGATGGTGCGACCCTGGTTGACCAGGATTCTTCTTCCCCTTGTAGACAGTGGGCTTCTTGGATGGCCAAGTTGTCTACAAGAGGTTTTTGCAGGTATTCCAGCTTTTTGGCTTGGGACATATGAACCCTGGCTCCCGCGATGTTTAGCATCCCTACTGACACTGAGGTGCCCGCGGCACCTCAGGAGTGGTGGGGGGCCCTCTGGCCCTATCTCACTGTAACTAATTTTGGCCATGCTCCACATCTGTACTCCAACTCTTTCACTGCCATTGTTGGTTCCCTTGATCTGACCCAATGATTCAAGGGAATTGCAGCTTTTGCATTTGCATCAACTTTTCCTGCACAGGTCTCATGTTGATTTGATGCGGGTTGTTGATTAGATTTTATGTTTTTGAGGTTTGACTTTGGTGAATTGTGCACCGCATTTTCGCCCAAATTGTGGTTGCATTGTTCCTCAATATGTGCATGACTGATGTCGCTTTGTGACTCAGTCAGGTTACTGTGAAAATTTTCGACCTGGGCATATTGTTCTGATTGGTTGGTTCGGTGAATATCTGAAATATCCTCCTGAATTTGTCCGTGGTTAATGGCAGACTCCACGTGTGCCACTGCTTCAGCCGCTGTTCGCTTGTGGGCTTTTTATGCCACTTTACGTTGTTTGCTTGTAACTGGGTCTACAATGGAGTATAGTTCATCTTCACCTTAGTGGAATGGGTAATAACCATCAGTCATTTTGGCGAAGTTTTCATTATCTTTGTCCATTGCTTCCTCACAATAATCATTTTCCATTAAGCCCTCTTTCACAGGGCATGCATGTTCCTTGTGGCCCAGTGAGCCACAGTGGTTGCAAATGGGTGGTGCACGTTATGGTGTAACTCAGAATGCAGCTGAATGGCCCCCATCTTCAAAGTGAAATTTTGCTGTGTGGGGAATTCTAGATAAGTCCTCTTCCACTTCTGGGAAGGGGTTGATTATGGAGATAGCTTTGCCCATGCACAGGTTGGGCATCAGGAGAAATTGCTGTAATTCAGGTTGCTGAATTTCTCTGTAGGCCATGAGACCTTTGCGGAGCTCCTCCTTAATTACCTTACAAGGAAGGTTGGTGGGGAGCGATTTGAAAGAGATAAACAAGTTTTCACTTTGTTCCATCTGGTGCACACATTGCGCACTTTTTTTGCCCTCAGGGAGGGCAATTTCCACACAGACTTCTGCTGCTGCATCGGCTTCATCAGCTGTTTTAAAACCAATATCGATCCAGCCATGGCCCATGTTGTTGGTGGCTATGTACACCGCGTGAGGGAAAAGTGAGGGCTGTGCCTCACATGTTTTCTCCCACAGGGTCGGTGACTCATCCCCAAGGAAGAGTATGATTCCATGCTCCACCTTTGATAAGGGTTAGTTGATTTGAATGTACATATATTGTGCGTGCTTTACAGTGAATACCATAAACCCAGATGGTGTCTGGGTTTGCGATTTCTTTGCAGATTGGGTTCCTGGTCCCCCTCCTTGGGCGTTTCTTGCCCTTAGTTGCATCGTTAAGTGCACCACTCACCACGACGCTCGCCCATGTTGTATTATTTTTATTTATTTAAATCGCCCATCTTTCCTGTGTGTGATTATCCAAATTTGCTGTTCAAATCGAATCATAGTAACTAAAGTGATTGTTATGAGAAAGAAAAACAACATCCTTGTTTAATCATTAGAATTGAAATAATATCCAGTTAAATATTATTAGGGATGATCCCCAATACTCTGGATTGGGCTCAACCCAAGTTAATGAGGAGCTTAATCTAGCATTTGCCTGTAGGTGAGTTGCAACTCCTATTTTAGGCTTCCCCCAGTAAAGGTAGAATCCTGACACAGATTAACAATCTAAAACTATTTGGGGATGATCTCCAATAACAATTATTAGTATTTTGCATGGATAAATAGGTTAAAATTTGAGGAAAGTGATCCTGATAGTAAATTCAGTCATAAAATTACTTAAGGATAAAAGTCAAGTATAACTAAACCCTTAAGTATTATTAGTATCTCTAAATTATTATTAGTTTATCAGCAATTATTGCTGACAGTATTCCCTAAAACTAAGCAACTATTACCTACTATCCTTACTCCTGCACTTCCAAAATTCTCTTCCTATTTCAACTTTCATTCTTTATTTTAGGGGAGCATATATACATATCAGCTTATCTACTGTCTAGCTTAGATACTCTCCCATCAGGGTATACACCAATCATTCCTTATATCGCTTATCCTATCCTTTATTTTACTAGCGCTATTTAAGGTGCTAATTTTTTACACCAAAATCTTACTTTTACCCTGCTATACCTAATCTTGATTTAATTTAATTAAATTTTAATTCATTTATCCAGCAAGGGTCCAGGTTGCGAACTTAAGGGGAACTTTAGCCCTCTCTTTCAAGAATGGCGACGCACTAAGCATACTGCTCTTGCATATTGTTATGATTCTACGCAAGCACTAAGAGAGCAACTGATTAGGCCAGAATTCCAACATTTAAATATTTACTGATCCAAAGGGTGTGGATCCACCAGATTGTTAATATTTTGCTGGTGATAATACCTGGCAATGTATTTACTTTATGATTCAATTGGCAATTAAATAATTGGCAATATAAAATATATTATTCAAACGAGGTTTGTCACCAATCAACTTGGGGATGTATGTTTTGTTACTTAAGCATAGACAATGCTTCTGGTAGTAATTCATGGTTGAACCTTTTAAGTTTTGTAGTCTGCTATCAATGGGTAAAAGGTCAAATTACCTAAGCTGACTGCTAACATAAATAGAGTATTCCGCTGCGGTTGATTGAGATTGTGGGGACACTTTCCATAATTGACCATGAAGATGTCGCAACTCTGATCAGCTGTGCAATCTGATTAGGTAAATGAGGAAAATCCTCATGGGTGCAATCTTAGAGGGCTAATCCACTGGTAACGGCTGCCATTTTCCATTAAAGTGCCAACAGAAGTGTTGGTCGCTGGATCCCCTATATATTCTGTTGGGATTTGACCTGCAATAAATTGGTTCAATTTGGTTTATCCTTCAATTGATCTAAATTTTCCTCTTCCTAAAACCCCAACTAAAAATTAACCAATCTCATTGGAGCACTATTCCTTACAGCCTTAGAACGTTGTTAAAGGAAATCCTGCTGTTTTACCTCACCCTTTTAAGTCAAGGGTACAGAAGATCTTACCATTGGAGGTCATTGCTACCTTGAAAGAAATAAGGTGAAGATAAAACCTATAAATTTTTGATCATTTTAGTTTACTAAAAATTATTTTTAACCTCCAACTTTTTTTTTCTTGATTTTAGGCCTTTACTAGAAGCTCTTCTCAAGTCAATAGCATAGCAGTTTTTCAGTCTATTACAATAGGTCCCTAAGACCTATTGAAAGGCTTAATTTAGTTCACCAGATCCTGTTATTAGGTCCTTTATCTCTCCCCACTAATTTCACCTCAGTGGGACAAATTACCCCATCCATTCTGGTACGTTTCAGAGGAATGACTTCCCTCAGTTACTCTATTCTGACACAAATGTATAGTTGTATAATAAAAAAAATCTAAAAACAATCAGATCTGGTCTCTAAACATTAATAGTGATGATAAACAAAGTTCACACGCCAGTGAATGATAATTTTAAGCTTAAAGGCATTAATGAAATTATAGTAGAGCTAGTACTATCCATACAAAATTCATTTATTATATTAAAGTAGTTATCTGGAATGACAAACTGTATAGAAATACTAGGCAATAGACAAATATCCCAAAAATTAATGGCTTTTCAGGCAATAATATTTTAGGTATTGGTAACTAAACCTATTTTTACTTCTTATGAATCATACTAGTACATAATATCATCTCCCTATAATTGAAAATTATGCCAAGATTCTCAGAAAGATTAAGGTAAGCCTCTTTTAAATTAGAGAGTATTCTATATCTGAAAAAAGGTGGAATGAAGGATTAATGGAGACTATAGTATCCAGTGAGCCAAAAAATGCTAATTTAAAACTTAGTATATTTAGATATAATTAGCTTTTATTTTATTCAGGGTCTAGTTATCTAGAAGTGTAATTTTTACCTTAATATGTCTACCATGCATATATAAAACAAGCAGAATAACTTGTATTAAGGATGTATAGTACCTTGTTAGAGTAGTATAAAATATGTTAAGTGCTGTAAAATTTATGAAATTTTTATCTTTCTTTAATTTTCTACTCAATAAAGTGTTTTATTATCACAAAAACAATTTATCAAACCTTATGTAAGGTGCAATAGCTTTTTTAATCTCAAAAGCTTTTTTTCCATTCTATATGTCATTATAAATTGTTTATAATTTAAGATACCTATCATCTTCTAGACCTTTCTTATTGAGCTAAAAAATCAAAATAACTAAATTCTGATACCAATTAAATGTTATAGATATCTTCTTTTCTAGTACTAGAAGGTCCTGACCCAAGAGTTAAAGCATCAGTGTCTATTTATTTATGTCTGTGTTTCTGAAATTATGGGGAAAGGGAAGGGAATCACCAAATTGTTGAGAAAGGGAAGGGGTGCATTTTATACTTGTATCTAAGTTTGAACTGAGCTGGAAATGGCTGAAGACATATTGCATATCTTCAAAGTTATAATGATACTAACCTTAATGGGAGATTTTTTGTGTTGTCCACATTTAAGCTTCATAGACGGCATGTAGGAAGGAACTGTGAAAGTTTCAGATGCCATTACATAGGCTAGGACCCAAAAAGATGGGTGTTATTAAGATAAGGATATTTTAAGCATCAAGGTTTTGGGTGTATGATCCATCTTTATCTGGAGGAGTACGCGTACTTTAGGCCAGAAAAGGGCAACATCTGGACAAAAGAAGAAGTAATGAAGATTAGGGGTCAATGGTCCTGACGCAGAAACGGCAGTTCCTATGCTAGAAGGTTTAACTGGTTGAATACTCTGTCATGTAAAGCAGTGGAGAATCTTTCACATGATTTTTGACTTTCTTCACAGATATGACTAAATTGTAGAATCCTCCCATAGCCTCTGGAGGTCAGCCCTCGTGGAAAGGGTAGGAACCCAAGGATTCTTGGGCGGATATGTGATATGTCTAGCGGTTTGAGCCATGTCACTATAACTTTTCTGTTATCAATTATTTAATGGTGATGATGGCTGAGTCCAGGGTAATCCTTCGTATGGGAAAGCGTTATGGACCCAAAAAATTATATGCTTAGTAAAAAGAGTTTGATACCAAATATGCTCAAGGATAGTTAAGGCCTATTACTCAAGTGGTTAGTTGGCTTATTTTTCAAGTGAGGTAAGTGTTGCTTTAAGAAGTCTCAGATATTCAGACACACCCAGATTGAGGGCAGGCGCCAAATGTGGCATGAGTACCATGTCCCAGCAGACAAATCAGAGTAGGATTCTGAGGTAAATGGAGATGGTGTAGATCCATGTGTCCAAGAGTCCCAGATACCCGTTGCAGCATGGTTGGGCTATTTTTTTAGTGCCATATGCGGAAGTTTAGAGCATAATGTTAAGTTTAATTGATAGTGCAAGCTAAAATACTTAAAAAGGGAAATGAGGATATAGACTCACTTTATGAAGAAAAACTGTTCATAATTGGGATGTAGATGCCCTAATAATATTAAAAAAGCAAAGAAAACTCCAGTACACATATTGTTCTTAAATTTACTGGCTTTTAAAATATGAATACTTCTGTCTTCAAAAATAGGTAGAAATTTATTAAAATATAATTGAGATTCCTTGCCTTGCGGGCATTTAAGCTAAGTACATATCTTTAGGAATTATAAACACTTACAATAATAACGATTACAGGCAATAATTAACTTATATCTGATAACAAATGATAGTCAACAAATGATTTTTTTCACAAACATTATATGATGAACGAGGAGGATATTCCAGTGGTAGAATAGGGACCTCTACCGCTGCCTCCATGAGTTCAAATCTGGTACAGGAACTTTGGGTAGGGGACAATTATGACTGTGTTGGTGTTTTGCACCAATTTCCCAAACTGAGATAGCGAATAGCAAAGGCGGTCCATGGAGTTCCTGGCCTATCATACGCCACGCATGGAGGTTTTCCAGATTTTATCCTCCTTTCCCATTCATTTGATTTTCCCCTTAATTGGTGTAGTATCGTCCCCAGGTCAGCCCACCTCAAATAAAATAAAAAACATATTATGAACAATAAACAAAAATTCATTAGTTGGCTAGGCGCCAGTATTATATCCTTCTTGGACATCTCCTGGCCATAACCATCTACTAGATGAGTTCATTCATACTATGAGATTCCTATGCTGTTCATAGCTATGTATCTGAATGATCTCTAAGTCAATTTAAACATTAAATAACATATATAAAATCATACAGTCCGATTTATACAATTTTGATCTATTACCTGGAGAATTTTGGGTGTAATAATGTCTTTTAGTCAATGCAGAATTATCCAAAACCACTCCACTTAAAGCAACATCATATATTGATGAAATTAATAGATGGGGAAAAAGGAAGATATAAATTATATGGCGTACCTCAAATCAAGACTTTGACAGGACTCTTATAGCACTACATACGCCTAAATCAGGCTATCCATATTTTAGAGCGCCCTTTTCAATATCATACAACTAAAATACTTTATTGTCTCAGCTAATCAGTGTTGATGCACTGTTTTAGAAAATGTGAAACTAAATTAATGCCAAAATATCGATTTGCGTCAAGTGGCTACATAATTGAGCATACTTGATTATATCACATCATAAAATAAACATTGATAATTGATAAAGTGGGTGTGGTAATCAAAGCTGTTTTGAGTGGGACCAATATGAGATGATGCTGATAATTGGGAAGGATCAAGTAAACGATTAATAAGAGTAATATATCAGCTTTAATGTTTTCTTGAAGGGCTTATAAAGTGACTCAACCACCAAAATCTAACATTTCAATGACTTGACTAAAGTATAACCCTAAGTTTCAACATTTTCTCCTTAATGTCTGTTAATGATTCATCCTTCACTTATTGCTGTTATGTAAAGAATATTAATCTGGAAGAGCGGTGCCAATTTTTCTGTTTGTCTCATTCTATGAGAATTCAACTAGAGATAGGTTCTATGCAAGAACTAAAGTTTGGCCAGTTAATTCATTTGCCTTATGTCATCACCTCTACTCAGCCATATATGAATGTCAAGGGAATCATTGAGAATGGATCTCTCCGTCTCTTTTGGCCATTATAATCAGTTACGCCTACATTTTCATTCAACTTTTTCTTAAAAATTGAGCAGTTCACTCGTGTCATCAACACTGAAGATCAAAATTTTGATTTTACCATTTTTTGGGACAGGGATCTCTTGGCGGGGTTATCTTCATCCTAAATGTTTATACAATGCCTCAGGATCATTTAATATTCTTGGGTAAGCAAAAAATCTTACCATGGACAGTCCCTAGTGGGAACTAGGGCTGAAAATTAATTTTAATTTATTGCGGGGAAGGCCATCCATGGGACGGACACTTCCAAATATGACTCAGAAGAGACAAAACTTAGTAGAAGGGAAGGCACCCCAGAATATAGATGCTATCTCTTGTTGCCAGCAAGAACGCCATTTATGGGGAGGGGGAGGGAACGTGTGGAGGGGCCGTAGCCACAACTGAACACGTGTGGAGGAATGGGTCTGATTTGATGAACCAGACTGGGAATCAGGAGGAGACCAGCTGTCAGTGACGCGGTGGGAAGTATCCAAACATTCACACTTGAAAGTGGTCCACCAAATGAGACCGGAATCTGTGGACAGATTCTGGGAGGGTGGGGGTGGAGCTTTCGATGGCATTTAAAACAATTGTGTGGTTGGTCCACATGACGATTGCAACCACCAAAGCACAGAGGGAGGGTAGAAGGGAGGAGGCCATTGATAGAGCAAACATATCTCTTGACAGACTGAAGGGATGCGTTTGATCCTGGCCCAGTAGACGTTGAACTTCGCGCCATATCACTTTAGAGGTAGGGCACTTCTCCAGTCGGTGGAACAGCGTTCCATACTGGCCACACACGACACAGGATGAGTGTAAAGCGTTAGAGCGCTCAGCTGTATGATACACCCGCCTCAGGCAGCGCCACACATGGGAGCGGACTTGAGGCTGCAACAGAGGATGGTGTACATATTTCCAGATAGTTTTTGGGTCTCAATGGAGTAAGGGATGTCCATCATGTCCAGGTAGTCCACCCTGGACAGGACATGTGGCCGAATGGGGATCACGCCATCATGGATGGGTAGCCCCTGTACCTCTTATGTGTGAACTGAGCAGAGGGGCGGCCTCTTTGGGTTGTATATCCGCTAATACAAATTCTCCACTCTGCGCTTCGCATGGAGAGTAGGATTCGTTTGTAGTGGGTTTTGGTCCCGTGAGGACCTGTGGCTGATGTGTGTGATGCAAGGTATTTCATCAGGGAGTGGGGGTTTGATGGATTGTTGAGGCCCAAGGCTCGGGAGAAGTTGGAGCGGGCTGCGCGGGACCAGTGTTGGGATGGGAGTGTAGGAGCAATGACGGCCGCAATCCAGGTGCCCAGGATCTTGGCGGCATGGGCTTTGAAGTCAAGTAGGCCCATGCCCCCATGATGATGAGGGCCAAATATGACCTCTAGCCGTACTGGTGGAGGGCGGCCTGACCAAAGCCATCCTTGCAGCAAGGCATACAAGGATTTGAAGAAGCTTGGGGAGAAGGGGATGGCGTGGGCTCCAGACCAGACTTTGGAGAGGAGCATAGAGTTGGCAAGAACAACCCTGCCAGTAAGGGAAGTAGGGTGGGCTCTGAGAGAGGCGATTCGCTTCGTCACGTTGTCTAGAATATGGCACTCCATAACTGCTGACGCGTATCCGCCTGCCTCCATCCACATGCCCAGATGGCGTACCGGTCCTATGGTAGGACGTGGGGCAAGGGGAGCATCAGTGGGGCGGTGTGTGTTGAGTTAGTAGGGAGAGGACGTGGGCGAGCAGATGGGCCAGGTTGTGAACTAGTTGCTGGGGTTCAGAAGTTCTGAAACTGACCAAGGAGGATGACCTTGGTTTTGGAAGCATTCAGTGCCGCGTTGGTTACCTAGGAATACTCCTGGATGAGAGCTTCAAGCGCGCGTGCATCTTGATTATTAGACACCCCAACCACACAATCTTCTGCAAACGCCATTATCTTGACTGGGGCTTGGCCTGGCACATGTACCCCAGTGAGTTGGGCATTCACATTTCGCAGTAGTGGGTCAAGGCTGAAGTTGTATAAGAGTGGGCTGAGGGGGTCTTCTTGTCGCAAGCCCCTTTGAGGGCGGACTACTTCCGTTAGGAAGCCAGGGCCACATACTGCCATTGTTGCAGATTCTGTGAGAAGCATCACCCAGTTGATGAAGCGAGGGGTAGGCAGAATTGATGGAGGCAGGCCCTGAGGTATTCCCAGTTTACTCTATCATAGGCCTTTTGTTGGTCCAAGAATACAAGTGCCCCAGTTGCTGTGTTTTGACATACATTAGCCACAGAGTGCATGTTATCCCAAATCGACCTTCTGGGTATAAAAAAATTGTTCTGGGGAGATGGTGGCAGATGCTACAATCCCTAAATGGTTAGCCATGATTTTTGTTAAAATTTTAGTGCCTGTGTTTGTTAGAAAATGGGGTGCCAGTTGGCTAAGTCTAGCTTATCCCCTTTCTTGAAGAGTGTAATGGTAAAGGCCTCATGTCCTCCTGGTAGGAGGCGCGTTTCCAACAGGCTTTGGTTAAGTGAGGCAAGCAGCAATAGGGATATATATTTGAAATACTTTTTGTAGAACTCATATGGAACGCCGTCTGGTCCTGGGCATTTTCAGTTTGGCGCACCACAAATGGCTGTCCATAATTTGGCTGAAGTAATCAAATTCATTATTTCTGGGTATCAGAAAATGGTGCAGATGTGGGCTCAGTCAAGAAATTCTGCCACTTCGGCTGGCTGAATTGGATTGGATTGGTACAACTCGGAGTAATATTTTTGTGTTTCAATTGGCACTGCAGCCAGTGTATCCATAATGGAGTCATCCGATCTTTGCACCTGTGTGCAGGCCACACTCTGGCGTGGTGCAAATTTTTTAAAGAAATATGTGGTGCACTTGTCGCCTTTTGTGATGCGTGTGGCCCTGTACTGAACACAAACCCAATGTTTGTGTTGCCTTTCAAGTGCGTTGAGGTGGGCGGCTGCCTCTGCCCACTTCCAGCCCCATGCAGAGCTGTATCCTGTAGCTGGGATGTTGGACTCCAGGTGTGCCAACTCTGCCAGAGCGCACGAAATGACTGCCAATGTGGCTCATGAGCATCTGGAGAGAGAGATGGCGAGAGTGGCGGATGGTGTCATCTTTCAAAAGTTGCCCATGTGGAATGGGGTCCACACAAAATGGTGCAACAAACTTTTTTTGCCAAAGTTGCTGCTTCCACCCACGTGAAAATCCTAGCAACGTGAGCTTAGAGGGGCAGATTATGCACCAATGTGGGGCCTTAGCAGCTGTGACAGGTAGGTGGTAGGTTAGTGAGACCAGTCGATGGTTGGAGAATTCCATTTTTGTTGTTTTAAAGTGGGAGATGTGGGGTTGGAATTTTGCTGGCGTTAGGATAAGGTTGATGCGGGTCATGGACCTTAGTTGGCCGTTGTGGACGTGGGGATGCGTCATGTTTTTGAGCAGTGGGGCATGTCACGGCAGCGCATCCATTAACCCGAGGGTGGCCTTTAGAACGCGCAGTTCTATGTGACCCTGGGGGGCTTGGGGTGAGGAAGGCTACCGGTCCATTGATGTGTTTAGCCAACAGTTCATGTCGCCAACTAGGAAAGAGTCTGGGGGTAGCGGGAGGAATTTGACTGATGAGAAAAATTCCTGACGCTCATGTGCACCATTTGGGGCATATATGTTGATGATTGCGTGCGCTACTTCAGCCCACGAGAAAGTGACAACGAGAACTTGGCCATTTAGGAATGTTTCTGAAGATACAAATTTGAAAAAATTAACTTTCTGAATTAGCACCCCACAGTGCTTCGACCAAAAGGATAGGGATGGGAGGAGCATTGTTTTCCAAGCTTCCTTGGAACCTCGTGGACAGTGGGACTCCTGGATAGCCAGGATATCCACGGATAAATTGTGTTGTAAAAAATTCAGTTTTCTAGCCCAGGATAGGGAGGCCTTGAGTCCAGCGATATTCAGCATCCCTAAAGTGAAGGTTCCCCCATCACACCTTAGGTGTGAGGGGATGGGCGCCTGGGCCCACCAGCCTCCTAGATCCCCACGAGCCTTCACAGCAGCGTGGGTGTTAGCAGCAACGCTATCAGGGTTTTTGTTAATTTTTGTGGAAAGAGTTGCGTTGGCTTTAGCATTTGCTTTTTGTTTTCCTGACGTTGGACAAATTTTTGCAGTGCAGATGAGTTCGGTGCACTGTTGAGTGGGTCAAATTAATTTTTTCAGTTGGGATGGGTCCCAAGTCAGTTTCAACTGAAGCTTGGGTGCAACAATTGGGTGAGATCAAATCCCCCATCAGATCCTCAGATTGAGTGGCCCGCTCAGCTTGGGCTTCCCAATATGATTGGTTGATGGATTCCCAAGTTACTTCTGCAGATGAAGGTTTCCATGTCCTCCTGGCGTTGTGAGTGTGGGATAGCAGTGGTGGCTTTGGCTGCTTCCTTGGCCGCAGCCCTGTGGGCCTGCTTGGCCTTCTTCCGCTCTTGCGGGGAGATAGGCTTTACCAATAGGTAGCAGCCTTGTGCTCCCCACGGGAAAGCCTCTTTGGTGCTTGCTGTTAGTTCTTAGTGTGCCTCTCCGCTGGCCATGGCCGCTGAGGGGTGCTCTTGGAATGTGACGCCCTCCTTGGTGGGGCATGCATGCGCCTTATGGCCAAATGCATCACAGTGGGTGCAAATGGGGGGCGCGCTGTCCACAGTCACCCAGAATGGGTGGGTGGTATGCCCTGCGATATCATTAAAAGTGGAGTGTGGGATCTGAGTTAGGTCCTTCGCGATCTCCTCAGTTGGGGTCAGGACTGCAATGGCTTTGCCGGTGCACAGGTGTGGCATCAGCATGAAGCATTGCATTTTAAAAGATTGCATTTCGCCGTATATGGCGAGACCATCTTTCAGGTGTTGTTCCAAAATGTAAAGTTTTACTGTAGCAGGTAAAAAGTCAAACGTGAGGAAAATTTGGTTTGATTTTGTCCATCTGGTGCATTTGGTTTTGATGACCCATTGCCCTTTGGGGAGGTCAACCACTAAACGCACTGCCGCAGCCTCGTCTGCTGCCTCTTTGCTTTTGAAACCTAGGTCCAACCAACCGCGTGACATGGAGTGAGGTGCAATGTACACTGAGATCAGGAAAATTGTGTGCACATCTTCACAAAATTTTTCCCATAAGGCCATTTGTTGGATGTCCAGAAACATGTGGACTCTGAATTCCACCGATGAAAGTGGCTGAGAGTGTGGCGTGTTGATGTACTGGTTGCATTGTGTTTGCCATGCGAGTATCTCCAGGGAAATAGTGACTGCCAGTTTTTTAAAAATTTCGTCTATTCCACCAGTTTCTCTAAAGCGTTTTCAAATGTTGGAGGCCATGGGCCTTCCACCTGCTCCTCTTACCTTACTTGCCCAAATGCTCCCTGACATGGGCGCAGACTAATCTCCTCTGTGAGATTATTAAACTAGATTCAGTCTTGAATTGAATAGGTTGCAAAAGTGATTGCAACGAGAAAGAAAAGTCTTTACTTTGAACTAGGGCTGAATACAAACTACTTTTCTGCCTCATTCATGAAACTTTTTCTAGGGATCTATCTAATAAGCCACTGATCCGCTTCAAGCTTAAGTTTTTTCAGAGGAGATTCTTGATTTTTGGTAAGAAATTAGAGCACTATTCTTATTTTTATATAATAAATAGTTGCTTCTTCAAATGGTAGTTCTTCATCCCTAAATTAATAAATGGAGGTGAAATTTCTTATTGGATGGAGATAATGGGCCTACATATGTACATTTTTATAGAAAATTTCTTTAAGTTTAAGGCTGGAGGCTGTACTATGTGTCACTAGAATTACATTGGCTTCCTGCACTATGATCTCCCTAATCTTTATAGCAAAGATTTTAGAGGTAATACAACGAGAAGTAGTAAAGGTATTGAGTTTTTATTAGATGAACTATAATTAAAAATGTCATTGACTTTTCTTTCTCATTGCAAACACTTTTGCAACCCATTCAATTCAAGACTAAATCTAGTTTGATAATCTCATAGAGGGGATTAGTCTGCGCCCATGTCTGGGAGCAGTTGGGCAAGCAAGGCAAGAGGAGCAGGCGGAAGGCCTGCGGCCTCTAACGTTCAAAAACGCCCCGGAGAATCCGGCAGAATAGAAAAAAATCTAAAAAAACTGGCAGTCACAATTTCCCCGGAGATACTCATGTGGCAAGCACAATGCAACCAGTACATCAACACGCCACATTCCCAGCCACTTTCGTCGGTGGAATTTGGAGTCTGTGTGTATCTGGACATCCAAAAAATGGCCCTATGGGAAAAATTTTGTGAAGACGTGCACAAAATTTTCCCAACCGCGGTGTACGTTGCACCTCACTCCATGTCACGCGGTTGGCTGGACCTAGGTTTCAAAAGAAAAATAGCAGCAGATGAGGCTGCAGCAGTGTGCATAGTGGTCGACCTCCCCAAAGGGCAACGGGTCATCAAAACTAAATGCACCAGATGGACAAAATCAAACCAAATTTTCCTCACGTTTGACTTTTTGCCTACTACAGTAAAACGTGACATTTTTCTGCAACACCTGAAAGATGGTCTCGCCATATATGGCGAAATACAATCTTTCAAAATGCAACGTTTCATGCTGATGCCACACCTGTGCACCAGCAAAGCCATCGCAGTTCTGACCCCAACCAAGGAGATTGCGAAGGACCTAACCCAAATCCCGCACTCCACCTTTATTGACATCGCAGGGCACATGACCCACCCATTCCGGGTAACCGTGGACAGTGCGCCCCCCATTTGTACCCACTGTGATACATTTGGCCATAAGGTGCACGCATGCCCCATTAAAGAGGGCGTCACATTCCAAGAGCACCCCTCGGCAGCCATAGCCAGCGGAGAGGTGCACTACAAACCAACCGCAAGCACCAAAGAGGCTTTCCTGTGGGGAGCACAAGGCTGCTACCTATTGGTAAAGCCCATCTCCCTGCAGGAGCAGAAATAGGCCAAGCAGGCCCATAGGACCGCGGCCAAGGAAGCAAAGGCCACCACCACCATCCCACACTCACAACGCCAGGAGGACATGGAGACCTTTGCGGCGGAAGCAACTTGGGATCCATCACCCAATCAGATTGGGAGGCCCATGCCGAATGAGCCACTCAATCTGAGGATCCAATGGAGATTCGATCTCACCCAATCGCTGCACCCAAGCCCCAGTTGAAACTGACTTGGGACCTATCCCAACTGAAAAATTTTTTTTTGCCCCACTCGACGGTGCACCGAACTTATCTGCACCACAAAAAATTCATATGACGTCGGGAAAACAAAAAGTGAAGGCCAAAGCTAACGCGACTCTTTCTGCAAAAATTAACAAAAACCCCAATAGCATTGCTGCTAATACCTGCGCTGCTGTGAAAGCCCATGGGGACCTGGAAGAGGCTGGTGGGCCTGGGGGCCCACCCCTCACACCTAAGGTGCGATGGGGGAAACCTTCACTCAAGGGATGCTGAATATCGCCGGACTCAAGGCCTCCCCATCCCAGGCTAGGAAACTGAGTTTTTTACAAACCAATTTACCCATGGATATCCTGGCCATCCAGGAGTCCCACTGTCCATGAGGTTCCAAGGAAGCTTGAAAAACAATGCTCCTACCATCCCTATCCTTTTGGTTGAAGCACTGTGGGGTGCTAATTTGGAAAAACAATTTTTTCAAATTTACATCTTCAGAAACATTCCTAAATGGCTGAGTGCTCATTGTCACCTTCTCATGGGCCGATGTTGCACACACAATCGTCAACATTTACGCCCCAAATGGTGCACATGAGCGCTGGGAATTTTTCTCATCGGTCAAATCCCTCCCGCTACCCCCCGATTCTTTCCTAATTGGTGATATGAACTGTTGGCTAACCTCACCAACGGACCAGTGGCCGCCCTCACCCCACGCCCCACAGGCTCACGTAGAACTACGCGTTCTAAAAGCCACCCTTGGGTTAATGGATGCGCTGCCGCGACATGCCCCACTGCTCAAAAACATGATGCGTCCCCATGTCCACAATGGCCAATTAAGGTCCATGACCCGCATAGACCTTATTCTAGCGCCGGCGAAATTCCAACCCCACATCTCCCACTTCAAAACAATGAAAATGGAATTCTCTGACCACCGACTGGTCTCAATAACATACCACTTACCTGTCACAGTTGCAAAGGCCCCACATTGGTGCAAAATCTGCCCCCCAGAGCTCGCGTCACCAGGCTTTTCCACGTGGGTGGAAGAGGCAACTTTGGCAAAATCATTTGTTGCACCATTTGGCGCGGACCCCATTTCCACATAGGCAACTTTCAAAGAAGACTCCATCCGCCACTATTGCCATCTCTCATCCATCTGCCCACGAGCCACATTGGCAGTTATATCACGCATGCTGGTGGAATTGGCACTTGGAGTCCAACATTCCAGCCTCAGGATATAGCCCTGCATGGGGCCAGAAGTGGGCGGAGGCAGCCGCCCACCTCAACGCACTTGAAAGGCAACACAAACATTAAGTTTGTGTCCAATACAGGGCCACACGAATCACTAAAGGTGACAAGTGCACCGCATATTTCTTCAAAATTTTCTGCACCACGCCAGAGCGTGGCCTGCACACAGGTGCGAAGATTAGATAATTCTATCGTGGACACACCGGCCAAAGTGGTAATCGAAATGCAAAGATATTACTCTGAGTTATACTGAGCCGAACCAATTCAGCTGGCTGAAATGGCGGAATTTCTTGACCAAGCTCATATCCGCACCATTTTCTGATACCCGGAAATAATGAATTTAATTACTCCAAACAAATTATGGACTACCATTTGTGGTGCGCCAAACTGAAAATGCCCAGGCCCAGATGGCATTCCATATGAGTTCTACAAAAAATATTTTAAATAGATATCCCCATTGCTGCTAGCCTCACTCAACCAAAGCCTGTTGGAAACGCGCCTCCTACCAGGAGGACATGAGGCCTTTACAGTCACACTCTTCAAGAAAGGGGATAGGCTAGACTTAGCCAACTGGCGCCCCATTTCTCTAACAAACACAGACACCAAAATTTTAATAAAAATCATGGCTAACCATTTAGGGGCTGTAGCATCTGCCACCATCTCCCAGAACAATTCGGTTTCATCCCCAGAAGGTCGATTTGGGATAATGTGCACTCTGTGGCTAATGTGTGTCAGTCCACAGCCTCTGGGGCACTTGTATTCTTGGACCAACAAAAGGCCTATGATAGAGTAAACTGGGAATACCTTAGGGCCTGCCTCCAACAATTCCGCCTACCTCCCCGCTTCATTAACTGGGTGATGCTGCTCACGGAATCTGCAACAATGGCAGTGCGCGGCCCAGGTTTCCTAACGGAAGTAGTCCGTCCTCAAAGGGGCCTGCGACAAGGGGACCCCCTGAGCCCACTCTTATACAACTTCAGCCTTGACCCACTACTGCGAAATGTGAATGCCCAACTCACTGGGGTCCAAGTGCCAGGCCAAACCCCAGTCAAGATGATGGCATTTGCAGATGATTGCGTGGTGGGGGTGTCTAATAACAAAGATGCACGCGCGCTTGAAGACCTCATCCAGGAATATTCCCGGGTAAGCAACGCGGCACTGAACGCCTCCAAAACTGAAATCATCCTTTTTAATAAGTTTCAGAACTTCTGGGCCCCAGCAAGTAGTTCTCAACCCGGCCCATCTGCTCGCCCACGTCCACGCCTTACTAACTCAAAACACACCGCTCCACTGGTGCTCCCCTTTGTGCCACGACCTACCATAGGACTGGTACGCCATCTGGGCGTGTGGTTGGAGGCAGGTGGATACGCGTCAGCAGTAATGGAGTGCCATATACTGGACAAAGTGACGAAGAGAATCGCCTCTCTCAGAACCCACCCTACTACCCTCACTGGCAGGGTTGTTCTTGCCAACTCTAAGCTCCTCTCCAAAGTCTGGTTTGGAGCCCACGCCATCCCCTTCTCCCCAAGCTTCTTCAAATCCCTGTATGCTTTGCTACAAGGTTGGCTTTGGTCAGGCCGCCCTCCACCAGTACGGCTAGAGGTCATGTTTGGCCCTCATCATCATGGTGGCATGGGCCTACTTGACTTCAAAGCCCATGCCGCCAAGATCCTGGGCACCTGGATTGCGGCCGTCATTGCTCCTACACTCCCATCCCAACACTGGTCCCGCGCAGCCCGCTCCAACTTCTCCCGAGCCTTGGGCCTCAACAATCCATCAAACCCCCACTCCCTGATGAAATACCTCGCATCACACACATCAGCCACAGGTCCTCACGGGACAAAAACCCACTACAAACGAATCCTACTCTCCATGCGAAGCGCAGAGTGGAGAATCCATATTAGTGGACATACAACCCGAAGAGGCCGCCCCTCTCCTCAGTTCACACAAGAGGTACAGGGGCTACCCATCCATGATGACGTGATCCCCATTCGACCCCAAGTCCTATCCAGGGTGGACTACCTGGACATGATGGACATCCCTTATTCCACTGAGACCCAAAAGACTATCTGGAAATACGCACACCATCCTCTGTTGCAGCCTCAAGTCCGCTCCCATGTGTGGCGCTGCCTGAGGCGGGTGTATCATACAGCTGAGCGCTCTAATGCTTTACACTCATCCTGTGTCGTGTGTGGCCAGTATGGAACGCTGTTTAACCGCCTGGAGAAGTGCCTCACCTCTAAAGTAATATGGCGCGAAGTCCAACGTCTGCTAGGCCAGGATCAAACACATCCCTTCAGTCTGTCAAGAGATATGTTTGCTTCATCAATGGCCTCCCTCCTTCCACCCTCCCTCCGTGCTCTGGTGGTTGCAATCGCCATGTGGACTATCCACACGATTGTCTTGGATGCCATCGCTGGATCCATCCCCACCCTCCCTGAAGCTGTCCACAGATTCCGGTCTCATTTGGTGGATCACTTTCAAGCGTGGATGTTTGGATATCTCCCACCGCGTCACCAACAGCTGGTCTCCTCCTGGAACCCAGTCTGGTTCATCAAATCAGACCCCTTCCTCCACACGTGCTCAATATTGGCTACGTCCCCTACACACGTTCCCTCCCCCTTCCCATAAGTGGCGTTCCCGCTGGCAACAAGAGATAACATCGCTTCTCTGGGGTGCCTCCCCTGGTACTAAGTTTTGTCTCGTCTGAGTCATATTCGGAAGTGTCCATCCCATGGTCGGCCTTCCCCGCAATAAATTTAAACTATAATTAAAAATGTCCTTAATGTGCCTAATGCAATACTTTAATTAAGGTTACTTCTGATGACAACAGTATATTCACCCCTAATTTCTTATCCTTACATCACCACACAAATAAATTGCTCATGAGCAGGAATTATATTTTATCACTTTACATATGAGCATTCCTAATATACACCCAAATCCACCTCTATAATTGAATTCTTTCAGACGTAAGGAAATAGTCACTACAGAACTCCTTCTTATATATCCTGAAAAGGTCATCCCAACTTTTCTTTCTCGTTTCAATCACTAATTGCAACCATTGATTTAAAACAGTTAAGTTTGATAATCAACAAGAGGAGATGAGTTTGCACCAAGTGTTTGGTAAAGGTTGGGCGAGCGTAGTAAAGGGCACATGGTCAGTCTTTGCACCATCCAAAGTTTAAAAATGCCCCAGAGACACCGGTGGCCAAGATAAAAACAAGAAAAAAAGTGGTGAGTATTTCTTTAGAGATTTTAACCTAGCAAGAAATATGCAACCAGTACATCAAAACTCCGCATTCCCACCCCTGTCATCTGTGGAGTATGGGATTTGATTTTTGCTGGATATTAGTTTGATAGCACTTTGGGAAAAGTTCTGTGATGTGCACAAACATCTCCTGGATGCTGCATATGGTGCACTTATTCTATGACCTGCATATGGATGGACCTTGGGTTTGAAACCACGCAAGCAGTGGACGCCGCTGCACAGGTGCGCATGGTGGTCAATCTACCAGATGGTCAACAGGTGGTCAAAATGAAGTTTATGCGTTGGACCAAATCCAATCAAATATTTGTTACTTTCGATTTCCTTCCCACAATGGTGAAATGTGAAGTACTGGAGCACCACCTCTCAGGTGGGCTTAGAAACTATGGGGAACTTCACCTATTCAAATGCAGTGCTTCATACTTATGCCGAAGCTTGGCAAAGGAAAGCAATACCAGTAATTACACCAACTGAAGTCATTGCATAAGACTTAACCCAAATTTACATACCACAGTTTTCAATATTGATGGGCAGGACTCCCGTACATTTAACGTTACATTAGATAGTGCACCCCTTATCTGTACCTTTTGTCATGCTTTTGGCCTTATGGAACACACCTGCTCTTCCAGAGAGAGCATCACTCAGAATAAAATCCTCCCCAACACAATGGGAAGCGCTGACTCCCATTATGAATCTGCCATTGACACCAATGCTGCCTTCCCATGGAGTGCGCAGGGGTATACATTCAGGTAAAACCTGTTCCCCACAAGAGTGCAAAAAGGCAAATAGGCCTTTAGAGCAGCAGCCAATGCAGTGGCCTAGGCAGCGTCTATGATCCCGCCTGCCCAGACCCAAGCTGACATTGAGTCATTTGCAGCTGAAGCGGCTCAAGAATCCACATACCAATCAGATTGGGTCCCCCCACCTGCGGGACAGGTGTTTGAGTTGGATTCACCCATGAAAAGTTACTATTCACCAATCAAAACTGAACTTTTTGATAAAACCTCCACAAAATTTTAATTGACCCATGAAGGTGCACTGCAGGAGCACCTCAGCACGAAAAATCGGTCAAATAAAACGCCCAAAAACGAAAAATACCAAGAACCAAGCATATACCCCTAAGGAAAGCTCCTTGATGGCAAAGACCACACGTGCTGCTGTCAAATCTGCTGTTGAAAAAAGCTGAAAAAGCAGCAATGGGAAGGTAAAGGGGGCCCCTCACATTGCACCTAAGGTGTAATGGGCTCTCATTTACAATAGGGACGTCGAACATCACTGAACTCAAGGCCTCACTGTTCTTGGCTAGAAAACTGAGTTTTTTTTAAAAAATTTACCTATAGACATCCTGGAAATTCAAGAATACCACTATCCACACGGTGCCAAGGACACATGTGCAACCATGATCCTCCCCTCTCTTTCTTTTTTGGTCGCTGCACTGTGGGGTGCTTATAAATGTGACCTGCAGCTTTAGATTTAAACCTAAAAATCCATATCTTAATGGTCATTCGCTGGTCATGTCCTTTTTATGGGATGATGAAGTGCATGCTATAGTTAATGTTTATGCCCAACCTGTGTGTAGGCTCACTGGGAGTTCATCTCACTTGTAACTTCCCTCCCACTTCCACCTAATCCCTTTGTGATGGGCGACAAGATCTGCTGGTCCAACCCAGCCACCAACCGCTATCCTTCAATGCCTACCCCCCGCAGGGGCATGTCAAACTCCACATTCTAAAAAGCCACCTAGGGGATTTTTGATACCCTCCCCAAGCATGCACCGTTGCTAACCAACATGTCCCGTCCCATGTGCACAACGGTCTGCTGAGGTCTATGTCCCGCATTGACCTTATTCTTGCCCATTGAACTTTTTCCCCCAGATTGCATACTTTACAAAGACAAGAATTGGTTTCTCCAACCACAGGATGGTAGAAATATCCTTCACTTTATCAAGCCAGCAGCACAGGCGCTAAAATGGTGCAAACTTTTACTGGCTGAGATTACGTCACCTTTTTTTTCAGCATGGGTGGACACCAAAACTTTGGCACCAGAGTTCTCCACACCATTCTGTGATGATCCACTTTCTACCTGATCAGCCTTCAAAGCAAACACCATCCTCCAGGAATGTCACATCTCATTGTGTCACTCTCAGTCTGCCTCATTGGTCATTAAGCGCATGCTAGAAGAAGTGGACCACCTGAATTCTAATGTCCCTGCTATAGGGTAAAGCCTGGGTTGGGTTTATAAGTGGGCAGAAGTGTCAGCTCATCTCAACGCACTGGTAAGACAACAAAAACATCGCGTTTGTGTTCAGTTCAAGGCAACAGTTATAATGGTGGGAAATACATGCTCCGCCCACTTTTTCTGTAATTGCTTTGCACTGTGACAGAGCTTGGCCTGCACACAGGTGGGGCGGCTGGACAACTCTGTCGCAGACACTCCAGCTTACGTGGCAGTTGAAGTTTAAAGCTTTTACTTAGAGTTGTATAAGTTGAAACCAGTCTAACTGACGGAACTTGATGAGTTTCTCGATGGCACAGATATCTTCACCAAATCCTGATGCCCAGAGTTAATAAATTAATTACTCATTACTAACTCTGGTATAAAATTTATGGTGCACCGCACAAGAAGTGCCCAGGTCTAGACAGGATTATGTATGAGTTTTACAAAAAAATATTTTAATTATTTCTACTCACTAATAATTGCCTCAATAAAAAAATCTCTTTAGAACTGCGCCTCATTCCTGGGGGCGAGGAGGCCTATATGATAACGCTGTATAATAAAGGGAATAAGATTGACTTGGTGAACTGGTGCCCCATATCACTTGCTAATACTGACACTAAGTTTTTCACTAAAATTATGGCCAACCGCCTAGGGGAAGTTGCTTCTGAAGTATCTCCTCTGAGAAGTTTATATATCACCAAGTGGTCAATATGAGACAACATACACACCGTAGCCAATGTCTGTGATGGTCAAGGTGCTGCCTGACTGCCACATAGCCCTGACCCCTTCCCCTAAGGCGTGGATCAAGGCTCTTTGTAACGTAGATAATAATAAAGCGTAGGGTTTAAGTGTAACAACCCTCATAAATGGTATTCTGATGAATCAGATGTCAAAAAATTGACTAAACCTCAAAGCAGAGGTGGTAAGGGTTGACATAAATGGTGACTGGGCCAATCAAAGGCCTCCAACCCAAAGTCTGATGAGCTAAATAATGATAATGGTAACAGCAAAGGGCAGCCCAAAGAGTCAGGGGATGCCAAGCCAAAATATGCCAAAAGTGGTAATGTCAAGAACCATGTCATTGGGCAGCTCAGCGAATCAGGAGCTGCCAAGCCAAACCTACCACAAGATGAGAATATCAAGAGACACAGCAAAGGGCAGCCCAGCGAATCAGGGGCTGCCAAGCCAAATTATACCAAAATGGAAGCGTCAAGAGCCTAGGGGAGCAGCAGCTGAGCAAATCAGAAATTAGCAGAAAATTTAATTTAAAAGTTTGCAATAAGGTCGACATGAGAATGCTGAGCTCTGACTTGTTTTCAACGACTAAAATTATATGCAGAAAAGTTTCCATAATGCCTGAAGTATTCAATGAATGGTCTAGAATGGGCCCAGATGGGAATATCGGAGGATGAGATTCTTAAAATAGGCCCATGGATAGTCCGCCATCCAATTGATTGGATGGAGCAATCTCTTTCTGATAAGCATCACTTTTCAAAAATCAATTCAGCCTTGAAATTTAGCTCCACTAAAGGGATTTACGAAAACTATTAGCAAATATGGCGGGAAACCCCGCAAAAGAACCCGCGGGCTTGGCCAAACAAGCCAGCTCACCCTTGAGACGAAGCAACCCTCGGTTACCCACCTCAGGGTCAACCAGAATCACCCACTCTCAAGCAGCAGCCGTGAAAGTAGGCACCACCCCCAACCTGGAGCTACTTCAACTAGCGCCAGTTCACCTGATTGCACTTCTGCAACATGCACTCCCAACAGCTCTGTGTGCGCTGCCTCCCACCAACTCGCTGGGCCCCCTCCAACCAAGGAGGCCATCACCCACGCTGTTTTAGTGGCGTCTACTCAGTTGAATGCAACTCAGCCCATCCAGGCATTCACCTCCCCCATTGTGTCAGCTATTTCAGCCCCATCTATTATTGCTGACACCGTGCTTCTGGCTCCCCCCATGAGGGGCGATACCCAGCTACCTGGCCCCCAAACCCTCAGATGTAAGGTTGGATTAGCCGCACATTCTGGTTCACTAAGCACCAAATTGAGACAATCTACTTTTTCCAATGGGCATTCAAATGGTTCGGATTTTGGAACTTCACACCTTTTCCAATCTCACCCATCCCATTTAAACCCCATAATTGGCACTTCTCAAGTCGGCACTTTATCTTCATATGCTGAAAATGACCAATTTACCAATCAGCCAGTGAGTTTTGCTCACGAAATCACAGCAAATACTCGGGCTGAATTTACCCAAATAGATTTGGGATGGTGATGAAACATCGCCCTCCTCCCAATTGGCTGGAGTTAACTCCAATCTGGATGGGACTCCCCAATTTAGCGAGGCCCAACAATCCGCCCCTTAATTTAATATGACGCCAGCAACTGCTGTAACATTCCAGCAACAAGGGAACTCTGCAAACTTGTCCAAACCACCAGCTCACACTCAACCCGCGATTGCAGCCCAAAACAAACACAAACTTACCAAAGGAGCCACTGGGGCGTGGCAAAAACCTCTGGCACCAACGCTACCCAAAGCTGATCCCCGTGAAGTGGCGTTTATTGCTGATGTTAAGAGGAAATGGGCCGAAACTAGAGCGCAAAAAGCTCTACCTCGCTCAACCCTCTCCCACACGATTCGCCTTTATTATGTGCATAACCCTGTTGAATTCTATATGGAGGATTGCTTCTCATACTTTGCAGCGATCGCGGAGACATTCCCTATTAACACCACCATCCATGAATCAGTGGAGAGCCACTACATCGATGTGGGATTCACGGAAGCTTCCTTTGCTGACCATGCTGCCACCCTCCAGGTCATTATTCCGCGTGGATCTCTTTGCATCTCCCGCACATGCTCTCACCTGGAGAAAATTTCATGGGTTACTTTTTCCAACCTACCAACGACTGTTGATCCTGAGTCTCTTAAACTGGCGCTCCATCGTGGTTTAATGGAGTTTGAGTCTGTTCTCTCAGTGGACTTTAGCGTCCCCTCTTACTATGCTCCCACTCAAAGAGCTCGCACTTCTAGGGCGTCGTTCATCCCCTCCCCCACTGTATCCCGCAACATTGAGGTTATTCCTCATGTGGAGGTAATTGGGCATGCCCTGAGAACTTTTTTGTCGACCCCTGATCAGGAGCGCCCCCGGTGTTCATGGTGTAACGCCCTTGGACACCTGTATAGTGGCTGCACAGCTCGAAAACAAGCCCTCTTAGCCACCACCTAGGGACCTAAACCAGGCCAAAAACGATCCCACGTGGCCGCAGCAGCAATTCCACAACCCACACAATGGGTTCCCATTCAAGACCTGTCCCCTGAGGCCTTACACCTAGCAAATTGAAACAGCTAACCCCACTATTGGTACGGGATACCTTCGCGCTCATGCCCCCTTCCAGTGGGCACCCCCTCCAATCTCCCAGAGTCAACTCCCTCTCTCACCAAGCGCAAGGCATCTCCCACAGGGTGCCCCTCGTCAGCCACCCCCACTCAGGGCTCCGCGGCACCCCCACCAACCTCCACCAGCGATTTATTGCATCAACCCTCAGCTCCCAATGGAGCTATGCCCACCAGCATGGACTGGCAACCCGCGGCCTGCGGTAGAAGTGGCACCTCAAAGAGTCCTACCCCAACCCCACAGTCCATTTCGCGCGGCTCCTTTTCAGTGTTGGAGGAAGTGAATATGGACTCAGACTCATCAAATGGGGACACCGCGGAGGTCACCATTGAGCACCCTCAGGTCCTTCCCCCTGCAACGGAGCAGGGGCAGCATCCTAGGCTGGCTTACTGGGTCCTCCGCCCCCCACCCTCTCCTTCACCTCAGAACGCTCTGCGTTCCTCACAGATTGCAGCTAATAGTTAAGCTAAAGGACTCAAAACTAGCCGCCTCATAGCAGCAGGTTTAAGCGCTGGCAACCCCCAGGACATGGAGGGGAACAGCTATGAGTCCCCACGGCAGCACCCTGGCCCTGCAATCCATCAACGCGAATGGGTTGCGGGACTTTAAGCGGAGAGCCCATTTCCTCCACAACTTCAGGTCAGCACAAATTGACATCGCTGCTGTCCAGGAGCCCCATATCCTCCCCCACGAACAATTTGCATGGAATGAACATTTTGGAGGCAACTCCTTCTGTACAAATCATGCCGCCCTTATTGTTTTGAATCCCCGGGTTAAAACCCATTCTTTTTCACAATATCTAGGTGGCCGCCTCATACTGGCCAATCTCACCACTCCTGACTGCTTTTTTCGCTGCAAGCATCTACCTGCCTGATGCAGGTCAGGAGCAAAACTGGCTCTTGGAAGAGCTCGTCCAACTCAATCTCCCACGGAATACAGTCCTCTTGGGAGATTTCAACATAATCATAAGTCGCGTCCGTGACTCTTACCCCCTGCAGCAAAGAAACGCCCGGGATCAAGTCGCCTCCAGGATTTCCTTCGCCTGAGTGGCTTTATAGATGCGCTTCCACCCTCCGCGTCTGGCCTAGGTTGATTGACTAGGATCCAGTATGATGGAGGAGCTTTCCAGTCAGCGTCACGCATAGATATGGCACTGATTGGCCCCCTGCTGATTGGCCGCGTCTCCTCTCCCATCTCTCGTGACAACCATCTGAGTGATCACAGGTCACTCAAGTTGTCCTCACCACCACGCTTAGACCGTCGCGTAGGTTCTGGCCTAAGGTTGCCCCAGCTCCTCTCAACAACCCCTTCACTAAGGAGAAGCTGTCTATGACCATCTGGGAGAATCTCACCTCCCCCCCACCCCACCAGCTTACCACAAGGCTAGATGGGCGGTGACCAAGGAGGGCATCACCCGCGTTGCTTACAACTGTGCCAAAGCCCAGATGACCGCAGCTCGCGCCAGAGTCAAAAGGGCGGAAGCCAGAATCAGACATCTGGAGCGAAACTGCCAGCCTTCGCCCTCTCCCAGATGGTTGGAAGACTGGGAAGCGGCGCAGGAAGCACTCCGCTTGGAGCTCACACTGCAGGAAGAATGGGCAGCAAACTTTACAACATCTCGTTACTATGATCAATGGGAACGCCCCACCCGCTTCTTCTTTCAGAAACAGAAAGCCCGGTCAACAGCGCGGGATATTACTGCACTGAAGATTGGCACTACAACCACTTCAGATAAGGAGGAGATCACGCAGGAACTACACCGCTTCTACTCCAGCCTCTTCCACGCCACCCAGGTGGACCCGTCAGACATCCAAGACTTCCTGTGGCAGGCTCCAGAGCCGCCCATTGACCCACGGGCTGATGAGGCTCTACTGGCACCTATTTCCATCCAGAAGGTGATGGAAACCCTTCTGAAATCCCCAAGGCTAAAAGCTTCAGGCCCAGACGGAATACCCTTCGAGGTATACCTTCTGGAACCTGCGGTGATAGCCAGAACCATCCGCGACCTCTTCGCTGCACTCTTGGTGAATGGGGAGTTCCTCCCCGACTCCAGAGGCTCAATCACGACCCTCATTCACAAGAAGTCAGACCGTGAGAACCTGGCGAACTGGCGCCCCATAGCGTTGATCAACACAGACCACAAGCTCTTCACGAAGCTTCTGGCCGATTGCGTCACCAAATGGGTGTCACCTTGCCTCTACCCATCCCAGCACGGTTTTATTCCGGGGAGGTCGTTATGGGACTGCTATAATGACCTTCACGTGACTTTGCTGCTAACTCTCGTAAGGTGAATGGCTTTGTGGCTCTCCTGGATATGGAGAAAGCATATGATTGGGTGGCCTGGAAGTATTGATGTTTCCCTGGCCCGCTTCCATCTCCCCCCGCAGCTAGGCGCTGGATATCAGCGCTCTATGACCAGCTCCACACCAGAGTCCTGGCGCCAATGGGTTTTACAGTGGCAGTACCAGTTGGGCAAGGTCTCCGGCAAGGGGACCTCCTGAGCCCTATCCTTTTTAACATCACCCTCGACCCCCTCTTGGCCTCCTTACAGGACAAGCTAACAGAGATTCTGGTCTCAGGTAAAGCCCCCACCCGCACCGTGGCATTTGCAGATGACACCGCCATTGCATCTGGCTGCCCTGGGGATGTTGCCCTCGCTGCTGTGACCATTGAGAGGTACACCAAGGCGTCCAACGCCATGGTCAACACCTCCAAGACAACAGTTGTACAGGTCGGCTCCCCCACCTTCCCCCCACCATTTGGTATAGAACCTGTGCGCGGTACCTTCCGTCACCTGGGCGTTCTCACCAACCAACAAGGAGTTGCGCTAAAAGACAATGAGGACTTGCTCCTCACAGCAGTTAACTCCAGGATTGCCAGCTGGAACCAGCAGCACATCACCCCCAGGGTCAAGCTCTGATGGCCAATGTGTTCCTCCTCTCCAAAGTTTGGTTCCTAGCACACGTCTGCCCATTCACAGATGCCTTTTATACGCGGCTCAATGTACTCCTCCGCTGTTGAATCTGGGGCTCAAGCCATCCACCAATGGCCCTCTCAACCATTACTCGACCCTGCAATGAAGGGGGCCTAGGGCTTCTGGACACGCGATCCCACGCCACCACAATCTTCCTGAAGTTCCTATGGCCGATTGTCTGCTGGGACGCAACATCGTCGCCATGCAATTGTGCACAATGGACAAGTTGTCACAACTCGCCTCAACCCCCAAGATCGTCCTCCCATCCGCCCAAGACTCCTTGAGCTCCTCCCTTCCTCCATGAGATTCGACCTTAAGGAATTGTGGAAGGACGTCTATCACCCCATCCTGTCAGCAAAGGTGTCCAACACCTTATGGAGGGTGCTCCACTGTTCATACAGGACAGGGGACTGGACTGGCCCTACCTTCCAGCACTGAAGCTGCCCCCACTGTGCGGATCCTATTGACTCCCACCTCCATCGTTTTTTCACCTGTCCAGGTGTCGCCGCATTTTGGCCAAAGGCCCGCGCGCTCCTCCATGCTCAGCCCTGTCTGGACACCCTGTGCAAGACCTCATGTTCTAGTAGGTATTGCCTGGTTGCCACTGACCCCTCCGTGTCCTCGCCTATGCCACAGCCATCTGGACCATCCATAACTCCTTCCTTCATGCTGCCTTTGACCAGCAGGTGTGGACCCTTCCACACATGATCACCCACTTTCAGGTACAATTTGAGATGGCCCTGAAGATCTGCACTATGTCGCCAACCCTCCCCCGCTCAGTTGTCACTGCAGCACGGCTCTGGCGCGCAAACCCCCTCCCTTTATCGATGCCTCCTACCTCCCCTTCCCTCGCCTCAGGCTCTTAGGAGCCCAGGCGTAATTCAATAAACATCGATGAATCCCCCTTGGGTTGGGACCATCTGTACTAAAAAAAGGATAGTCCGCCATCCATGGACTCCATGGGAACAAATTCCCTCATATCCCCCACTTCCTATTATAAATACAACCAGACGAAGGTGTTAAAGCAATTTTTTCTTCTAATATATACAATAAAAACCTTAAGAAATCAGAAATAAAATTTTAAATTTGAAAATCATTTATTCATATTTTGGAGGAAAACCCTGGATTCTGAGTGAAAAATGGACCATTCCACGGACTTTAATAGAGCATTCGCCTCTCTGTATGCTCTCTATGGGTGATAGACTGTTCTCCTCAGTGTGACATCATCTTTACCATATTCCAAGGATACCTCAATCGCTCATCAAGCCAACGAACAAAGGACCTAACCGCAGCAGCACTCTCATGTTTGTGGGCCCTCACCTGGGCCCTCTTGCCCAACTGTTTTGTGGCAATGTGGAAGGACTTCATTCATCACATTAGATGAAATTCATTTAATCTCATCTCCCTTACATGGGATGAGATGGGGAAACCATATGAGAGAGCCCTACCCACTTGGTATGAGCACACAACAACTCTCCTGATGGTTATCTTTTGCATCCTGTTCCTGCTGAGGGAAGCCGCTCACCTCAACCCGTCCCAAGGGAATTCCATTGCTTATGTCCAACACGTTGATGCCATGTCTGAGATTAGACAAGCACTGAACCCGGAGGAGTTGAGTGTAATGCATGTTACCTTCTCTTGTGTTAGATTGCAGGCCCACCTCAAAGCAATCATTGGGGGTACAATGGCCGCGTCCCCTCAGATTGCACAGGTGATAGCAGACCTGCTAAAGAATCTGTCCATATGGCTCACCAACCTCTTGGAAACACAGCCGGCCCTTCCAGCCTCTCTAGAGGCTGCCTCCACTTGGTTGAAAGGGCTGCCACCCCAAACGACTCACAGGATGCCGCCTAGTCAGCGCTCTTGGCCCTCAGCTAAGGGAGAATGTCCGTTAAGGAGTACGCTCAGCAGTTCCAGCCCCTATCCAAAGCTGCAAAAGTGACTCCTTCCCAGCTTGCACGGATGTTTAGACAGAACCTTCACCCGGACATCTTAAAGCTATGGCTGCTACCCACCTGGGGGCAAACTTGGAGGAAGAGGTCACTGTTGCCTCTCAGGTAGAGAACCAGCTAGCCTTGGCTCAATCCAGGACCCCTGTGCCTGGGAACCATGGTAGATTCTGTGGATGGCGCGTGGAGTCAGAGCCCATCTAAAACCATGTGGAGCAACAAGAGCAGGGGGTCTCTTGTGAAACTGCCCCACACTCTGCAGCTCCTGCACCCACAACTCCCAGCAACTCAGACGGCCCCGCCTACAACCTTTGTCCAACCCCTGCTCACATTTATTCACTAAATAAAGGAAATGGTTCCTTCTACCTGTTTATTCCGTCTACTTTGAAGCAAAAGAAGAAAGGAAAATGGTTACGTTAGAAAAACTGTGGGCGCTAATGGACACTGGAGTTGAAGAAAACTACCTGGACTGGGAGTTATCTAAGAAAATTGAAAGTACAAATGCAATAAAAGGGTACCGTGACTCTTGCAGATACCTCCAAGTCATTGGAATGCTGGGGGATTGAGCCCAGGATCAAGCTTCAACAGGGACTCCATCACATTTGGGAAGATTTTTGCGCTATACAGAACCTGCCCCACCCCGTCGTTCTGGACATGAGATGGTGGCGCAAGTACTCCCACCGTTTTGATCTGGAGGAGGGCCAGGTAAAGCTTCACCCCAAGGATCAAGAGCCTATAACGTTATAATTTTTTACCTTGGGCAGAGCAGCCTGGAGTGAACTCTGTGCACCTAGGGACGGAGAGGGAAAGATACCAGAGAATTCAGAGACTGTGAACACCTGTTCCAGAGGAGCGTCGCCGCCATCTGCACTCCACAGGGCCCCTTTGCATTCTCGTTCAAGTTCAAAGGGGATGCTGAACTCCCAAAGGGAAGCCCAGTGTACCCCCTGAACCCCAGAGCGAGGGAAGCCCTAGACCAGTACATGAAGGATATGTTGGAGCGAAGGGATGATTGTGCCTTCAAATCTCTAGTGGTGACTCCCATTCTCCTGGTCCCTAAGGCCAATGGCGAGCTCTGCCCCTGTGTGGACTACCGCCGCATAAATTCCATAACGGAAACAGACCCCTATCCCATTCCGCTAATGGTGAGCATCTCCCAGATGATCGCTGGAAGTCAGGTGTTCTTAAAGTTGGACCTGGTCAACGCCTTCAACCAAGTGCCAGTTGTACCCAAGCATTAACAGTACATGGCTTTCAAATGCCACCTAGGGGTATATGAGTACAAGGTCATGCTGTTCGGACTTAAGAACGCCACAGCCATCTTCCAAAGGACCATTGACCATGCCCTGGGCGACTTGATTGGGAAAATGCTGTGTTGCATACATGGACGACATCCTGGTGTTCTCCAAGTCTCGCGAGATGCATACAGAGGATGTCAAGAAGGTCCTCAGGGCACTAAACAAGGCTAACCTGCGACTAAAGCCCTCCAAATGTGATTTCTACAAGGACTCAGTATCTTTCCTAGGCAACGTTGTATTTGATAAGGGAACAGACATCTGCCCAGACAAGCTGACAGCATTGAAGGAGTGGGCAGCGCCAACGGATAATACAGGTATGCACAGTTTTTTAGGGGTGGTGAATTTTCTGAAGAGATTCATCAAGGACCTCTCAGAAACAGCCGCCCCGCTTACCTAGTTGACTGGGCAAATCCCTTTTCAGTGGGGAGAGGAGAAAGAGATGGAGTTCCAGGCCATCAAGGAGGCCCTTCTCACAGTTCCAGACCTAGCACACCCGGACGCTGATCATCCATTCATTGTGGAGACATATGAATTGAATTTCGCCATTGAGGCGGTCCTCTTGCAGACAGGGGAGGATGGTTTGGAGCATCCGGTATGCTACTTCAGCAGGAAGATGCTACAGGCGGAAACAAACTGTCCCATCTATGAAAAGGAACTCCCGGTGATTGTCACAGCACTAGATGAGTTGCTGCATCATCTGTTATACACATGCCACCCATTAACAATCCAGACTGACCACAGGGCCTTGGAGTTCCATAAGAGCCCCATAGGATGAACCCGAGACAAGCCCACTGGCACCTAGAGCTGTCTCAATATGACTTCAAAATAAATTACAAGCTTGGGGAGAGAAATTTACTCCCAGACATACTTAGCTGAGACCCAAAAATGCACTTTGCGAAGGAGGAGCTGGACAAGTTCAACATGGCCACAATGCTCTCTCCCCAGGTGTTTGCATAATACAGGAAGAACATGCCAATTTAACAGAGAGAATCTGGACAGCCCAACAACGCACAAAATTTGGAGATAAGGTTGGGAGAAAGATAGAGGGAGAGGGACCCCAGCGAAGGCTACAAGAATTACAGGAAGGAGGGGGCCTCATCCTGCACCATGACCACCTATGGGTCCTGACGTTTAAGCTTCAAACTGAAGTAATGGAGTTATGTCATGACCACCCCCTGGCAGGACACCCTGGTGTGGGGAAAACGATCGAGCTGATACGCTGGAACTACTCCTGTCTGGGCCTAATGGGAATTGTAAGAGGGTATACCGCTCACTGCCTTACCTGTGCCCAATCAAAGCTATCTCAAAGCAAACCCGCAGGGAAGTTAAAACCACTGCATATTGCAAAAATGCCGTGGACCTCCCTTAGCGTGGATTTCATCACCAGGCTCCCAAAATTGGAGGGCTATGATGCGGTCATGGTGGTAGTGACCAACTAACAAAATATACTGAATTTTTCCCATGCACCTCTAAGGTCATGGTGAAGGACATGGCTGAAATCTTTGTGAGGGAGGTCTTTGCCTGACATGGACTCCCAGATGAGATCATCTTGGATAGGGGCCCGCAGTTCATCTCTAGGTTCTGGGACACCTCCTGGAAAATCTTAAGATTAAACAAAGCCATTCCTCTGCTTACCATCCCCAATCAGATGTCCAGATGGAGAGGGTCAATCAGACCCTTGAACAGTGCCTACATTGCTATCTTATCACATGACAAGATCATTGGATCAAGTGGCTGAGAATTGCACAGTTTGCATACAACAACCTGGCACACTGATCAACTGGAATGTCACCCTTTTTTGCAAATCACGAGTATCACCCATGGATGATGGAGGGACATGCTGAGGGAATGAACCCCGTGGCAGATAATTTAGTAACTGAAATGAGAAGAAATCTTAACACATTGAGAGCCAACCTGGATAAGGCGGCGGAGGCCCAGAAGAGATCGGTGGATGCACATTGCTTCAAGTCTCCGCTCCTCAAAGATGGAGATTATGTCTTGATAAACCCAAACACTACACACCCCTGAGACAGTGCAGGAAGTTCGGACCCATCAACTTATGACCCTACAAGGTCCTTTGACAGGTGAATGAAGTGGCGTATGAACTAGAATTCCCAGAAAAATTGTGTGCACACCCAGTTTTGCACGTTTTGCAGCTCAAGAAAAATGAAGGCCCCATACCAGCAAAGCTGGAGCCAGTCCAGTCGGACAACCCAGGGGAGGTGGAGTACAAGGTGGAGAAGATTCTGGATACCAAGATCACTTGCAAAATGCGACGGTACTTAGTAAAATGGCTCAACTACCCCATAGAAGAATTCGCCTGGCAAACAGCCGCCAATTGCGCCAACTGTCCCTGGAAGGTGGAGGAATACTGGTGACGCAGGGGCTCTCCTCTGAGGGGGTGGTGTGACAGTAAGGAGCTTCCTGACCACCACATAGCCCTGATCCCCCCTAAGGTGGGGATTGGGGCTCTAAGTAATGTAGATAATAATAAAAGCATAGGGTTTGAGGGCAACGACCCTCTTAAAATGGCAAACTGACAAATCAGATGGTGACAAATGACTAAACTTCAGAGAAGAGGTGGCAAAGGTTGACATAAATGGTGGCCATGCCAATTAAAGGCCTCTAATCCATAGTCCAATGAACCAAATAATGATAATGGCAATGGCAAAGGGCAGCACAGTGAATCAAGGGGCTGCCAAGTTAAATTTTGCCAAAGGTGGTAATGTTGAGAACCATGGCATTGGGCAGCTCAGCAAATCAGGAGCTGCCAAGCCAAATTATACCAAAAATGGAAGCATCAAGAACTACAGCATTGGGCAGCTCAGAGAATCAGGAGCTGCCAAGCCAAATCTACCACTAGATGAGATATCGATAGCCACAGCAAAGGGCAGCCAAGTGAATCAGAGGCTGCTAAGCCGAATTATACCAAAAATGGAAGCGTCAAGAGCCAAGGGGAGAAGTGGCCAAGTGAATCAGAAATTAGCAGAATATTTAATACAAAAGTTTGCAATAAGGTCGACATGAGAATGCTGAGCTCTGATTTGTCCCTGATGAACGAAATTATATGTGAAAAAAAAAGTTTCTGCAATGCCTGAAGTACCCAACGAATGGTCTAGAATGGGCCCAGATGGGAATATCGGAAGCTGAGATTCTTGAAATTGGCCCATGGATAGTCCGCCATCCATGGACTCCATGGGAACAAATTCCCTCATATCCCCCACTTCCTAATATAAATACAACCAGACGAAGGTGTTTAGGACAATTTTGTCTTCTAATATATACAATAAAACCTCAAAAATCAGAAATAAAATTTTAAATTGTAAAATAATTTATTCATATTTTGGAGGAAAACCCTGGATTCTGAGTGAAAAATGGACCATTCCTCGGACTTTAATAAAGCAGTCGCCTCTCTGCATACTCTCTGGGGGACAGAATGTTCTCCTCAGTGTGAGCATCATCCTTACCATATTCCAAGGATACCTCAATCGCTCATCAAGCAACGAACAAAGGACCTAACCATAGCAGCACTCTCATGTTTGTAGGCCCTCACCTGGGCTCTCTTGCCCATCTGTTTTGTGTCAATGTGGAAGGACCCTGTTAATCACAATGTCTTCCAACCCTGGGCTAGTGGGGTGCTTGTATTCTTAGACCAGCAAAAAGATTATGATATGGTCAACTGAGATTACCTCAAAGCCTGCCTCCACAAATTCCACCACCCTAACAGTTCATAAATTGGGTGATGTTGCTCACAGAGTCTGCACAATGGCAGTGTTTGGCCCTTGTTTCCTCACTGATGTGTTTAACCTCAAAGAAGTCTCCGCCAAGGGGACCCTTTAAGTCCACTCCTATACAACTTCAGCCTCAACCCACTTTTAAGCAATGTAAATGCACGCCTTGTGGTGACCATGTACAAGGTCAAGCACCTGCTAGGATGCTGGCATTCGCTGATGATTGTGGTTGGGGTGTCTGACAACCATGATGCATGAGCGCTGGAGGCAACTATCCATGATTACTCCAGGTTCAGTAACGCCACCCTTAATGCCTCCAAAAAAGAAATCATTCTCCTCAGCCGATACCAAACTTGCTGGTCACCAGCACTCCATTACCTACATGCTTCAGCAGCTAGCTCACAGGTTTGCTTGCCCTGGTAACCCCATTCTGCCCCACTTGTATTCACTTTTGTGCCAAGGACAACTGCTGGTCCGGTGTGCCATTTGGGAGTGTGGCTGGAGGCAGAGGGATCTCCTTGTCAGTATGGGAGCACCACATACTTGACTATGCAACAAAGCGCATCGCCTCCCTCAGAGCCCACCAGACTACCCTCACAGGCCAGGTTGTGCTTGCCAACACTATGTTCCTGTTGAAATTCTGATTTGTGGACCACGCCATCGCCTTTTCCCCCTCTTTCTTTACCTCTTTATATGCCCTTATACAAGGCTGGCTTTGGTTAGGCCGCCCTTCCCCATTATGCCTGGATGTCATGTTTGGCCCTCATCATCATGGTGGTATGGATCTGTACAACTTCAAAGCCCATGCCACTAAAATACTTGACACCTGGATTACTGTAGTCAAAGACCCCACAATCTCATACCAGCACTGGTCACATGCGGCCTGCTCCAATTTTGACCACGCCCTTTGCCTCCGCAATCCCACCCACCCCATTCTCTACTTAACTATTTGGCCTCTTATCCCTCTACCACGGGCTACATGGGACGCCACCCCACTTCAAACATATACTCATCTCCATGTGGAGCGCTGAGTGAAGAATCAGCAGTAGTAGACACACCACCAAGAGGGGTCACCCTACTCCCCGTTTCAAGCAAGAAGTCCGTGGGCATGTCATTTTGAACTATATGGTATCACAATGTCACCCCATCATTGCCCGTGAGGACTACCTTATCAAGCTGGACATCCCGTACTCTTTAAGATAAAAGGACATATTGCGGTACACACACCATCCTCTGTTACAACCCCAGATTTGCGCCCATGTGTGGAGATGCTTGAGAAAGGTATACCGGACTGCTGAGCAGTCCAATGCCTCTCAGTCTTCATGCATTGTGTGTGGTCAATATGGGTCATTAGTCCATCACTTAGAAATTCGCCCTCCATCACAGGCGATCTGGCAGGATGTTATGCGCCTCTTTTGTCAGGAGCAAGTACAGACTTTCAGCCTGTCTAAGAACATCTTTGCCTTTTTATCATGACCTCCCCTATCCACCCTTCTCTGCGCCTTAGTTGTTGAAATAGTATTATGGACGATCCACACTATTGTCATCGACGCTCTGTCTGGTACTATATCAACCCTATGTGAAGCTGTTTGTCGCTTCCACCCACACCTCAAGGATCACTTCCAAGCTTGGTTTTTTGGTCACCTGCCATCCCGCCAACACCAGTTGGTGTCATCCTGTTTCCCTAACTAATTCCTCTTGTAGACCATTTTTTTCATTCATGTTCAGTTTTGCCCCAAGCCTCCCCTGACAATCCCCCTCTTCCTTCTACTGGCAGTCCTGCTGGCAACAGGAGGTAGCTTCGGCTCCTCTGGGGTGCCCCTATGTTTCTAGATGTTTTATAGTTAGTGCTTTATTGAAAGTGTCCGTCTCAGGATGGCCTTCCCCGTATAAAATTCAAATTTAAAAAGGTCAGCCCCCAATACTCTGAACTACAGTAGCGTGGGCCATGCAATACAAACTGCTAATTCAAAATCATTTGATTGTAGCCTGATGGCAATAAAATCCATTTTTGATTTAACCTTAGAGGCATCATTAATAGGCCATTAAGTCAAATATTACTAGGTATAAATTGTAATTACATGGGAATTTCTCTTTGTTTAATTACTTAATTGATCAAACTCAAAATTCCAAAAAAGTTATATATGCTCAGACGCCTTTCACACTCACCAATCCTAGCTTATGTCAACTCAATTAATTCCTGCTTTCCTCATATGTGGCAGCAGTGCGCCGCCTACTGGTGTTTATCAGAGAATGTTTAAAATACTAGGGCTGGCCCATCCTACTCCACAAACACTTCCAGTCACTATGTCCTACCTTGGAACCTAGATCACAATCTCGCATGCTCCAAGGAAGTGCTCAGAAGCCCATTTGGTGCCCCTCAAAGCAACCTGCGTTTTGGCTTTAGAGTAAAGTATGGGAACTTCTTCCCCTCCGTGAGAGCAGCTTTATTGAGATGTCTAGGGCGGTTTACAAACCCATTAGATTTATAGATTTCACCCCTTTAAAATAAATTTAATCTTGGCTTCTCTTGTGAAGCCCACGCCATGGTGGCAGCACAGATGCCTTTAGTATAAAAAAATAACAATTGCTGCCATCCAAATTTACTTGCTATATGAGGCCACACTGGTGGTCCAGTTTGCTGTCTTTCCTTCCCACCTCTCCCTTCAAACGCCTTCACCACAAGCTCACAGAAGGCTTGGCTGCCTATGGCGCTTACACCATGTTGAAGCTTGTGGTTTCAAACAGCACTAATAGTCCTTTCAGGATCACCCATTTGTAGCGATCTGCCACTTCTGATGTGATACCCCCTGTTATGATCAAATCTTCTCCTGATTATCCCTTCTAGGCATGCATTGAAAATGTCCTTATCATCTGTTACTTGTACTTCAAACTTGACAATTCGAAGCACAAGTGCCCAGAAATTTCCACAGAAGCTGCCTCCGCCGCTTTTCCCTCTGTCCTCAACCCCACACCCATATCAAAAAATTCTAATGAAGATTGATCCTACTTCCACCACCTCAACTGCTATGGGTTCTGCTCCCACCACTCCGCGCAACTAGAGCTTGAACAACATAAAAATTTCTGAGCAGATTGCAGCTCATGTGCCTAGCAGATTTGCCATGGTCCACTGTTCACAGCCAATCATTAACAGCCACCCAACCAACTCATGTTGCAGTCCCAGTGATTTTCATATAAAATTTTTCAAGGCTAATAAATGGATCTACAATTTAAAGTGAGCTTATAGAATCTTACCTAACTTCGATTGGTTGGGGTTTTTCATACAACCACTGACTCTTTTTCTTGTTGCCATTTCCGCCCTCACAACGGTTGTCCAGTTAAAATGAATATATCTATCAAACTGATGTCAAAGAAGCCATTTCCCTCACCAACTCCATTCTCTGCCAAGCTATCCATATGGTGATCAAGCCACTCTGGTAGGGCATTCCCATCCTGAACTTCCACCGAGATATTCACAATGGCGCAAAATATGTTATTACAGAACTCACATTCCAAGCAGGCTGCACATGCATTGACGCAATAAGATCATCACCTTTTGACCACAACTAAACTCAAACTCACCAACAGAATAAGTTATTCACTTGTATGCCCAAACTCATAACTTTTGCTGAACATCATCTCGCTCAGTACATCAAGGGATGCACACTGATGGACTCATAAATGGTGAGAACCCTCACTAATTTCTTCTACTGCCCCACGATGCTGATGCTCTAACCCCCTTTTTGTCCTCCTTTTCCTACCACCTGAAGAAACTGGCGCCTGACAAATATCCCCCTACTCCTCTTCACCTTATAATATGATTCTTAGGTCAAAGTCATGTGTGTGTGGCACCATACTAGGCTTTTTTATTTTATCAATAATCCATTTGTTTGAAACAAAAAAGATAGAATTACGTGAAGGACCCTTCTCTTGGGTTGGGCACCACTAGCACTACAAAAAGAAAATGTAAGGCCATGAAAACTCAGTTTCTTTGTAGCTATAATAAGTTTTTAGATAAATCAATTGACTATCTCATTTTTTTAAGTACTTAAAATAGGCATAAAACTTTTTTACTTAACCAAGGTAAGACGACCAGGGGATGGACATTACTGAACTAAAACTAAAATCATAATAAAATAAAAATAATGATCCAAATGAAATGCCCAAAATGGACAGATCGATTGAATTGTACCTAACAAAATATCTAACCAGGTGGGCAGCGAATACTGCTATCCCTCCATGGTGGTTGGGGAGGGGGGATTGGGGGGCTCGTCTTCAGCCGCATCCATCTCATTCCAGAGTAGGGTGCGTGTTAATGCAGATAGTAAGGGTGTGGGGGCATCGGCGGCATGGGGTTCAATATCCTTGATGACTGGAACTCCTGATAGTTGCCAGCCATCATTATACCAACGATGTATTTTCCCAAGGCGTCTTCAGTTTTGAGGCGGGCGTCTGGGAATTTAACCTACGTGGCAATGTTGGTTTGGGTTATTTTTGCCTTTGGAATCCGTGCTACTGTTACCACATTCTGGATGGCTTCAGTGACATTTTTGTGTAAAGTTTTCATGTTGATCTTACTTTGTGCAGTAAGATTTTTGGGGATGATGGGAGGTGGAATTCCTCCTGTGAGTGCAGCCACAGATTTGGCAGAAGCTTTGCAAAGTGTATGGCAATCTGGTGTGGCGGCTGCTTCTACTGCAAGCTGGTGGTCGCTGTAGAATGGTTTGGCGTTAGGTTGTGGGACATATTTCTGAGGCGGGAATTTTGCATCCCATTCTGCGTTACAGAGCTGCTCAAGTTGCAGTGTTGGTTCTTCAATGATGTTACCTGATTCATCAATTTCATCCAATAATTACCATGGGTTTTGGTTGTATTAGATTGTGGAATCAGCGTACAGTTGAAGTTTGTTTGATTCATTTGCGGATGCATGGGATCAAACTGGGATCCAATCCAATGTTTTGTTGGATGAATTATTTGTGGCATTGGGGCAAGGTGGGTGCTGATTGGTGGCTGCAGGTGCAGCTGCAGCATCAGGCATTGGAGGAGGGGAAGGTAGGATCATAGCCATGTTGGAGTTGGCATGGGGTGGGCGGCGGATTGGTGGGCGTCAGGCAAACTTTCAGCGTTAGCAGAAGTTTCTGAGTATGGGCATTTACGTTTTGAGTTGTCTAACTCAAAACAGGATGGACAAATAGTCTGTCCGCCCTCAACGCGGGCCCAGAACGGATGGTCAGGGGCAGATGGGATGGTGGCATTAGGGGGAATTGCTAATAAACTTTTGTAAATTCAGGGCTAATTGTGGCATATGCCAGAGGCCCAGCAAGGCGTGTGGCCCCATTTGTGACCACAAATTGCAAGATGTGGTTGGCGCCGTAGGCTGCCAAACCTTCCATCAGCTCCTGGTGGAGCATTTCAGGGGGGAGGTGGGTGGGCAAACCAGTGAACTGGACCACCAAGGTGGTGTCCATTGGGAGCTGGGTCCAAGTTGTTGGGAGGGTTATATTATTAAAAATTAATGGCACTGTTGCCGCAGTGACTGCATTGGCTTCACAGGGGAAGCTGAGATCAAAGTACCCTTTATAGGGGCGGAAGTCTATAAATAGGCTGGTGTCATCACCGCCTGAGCCATTTTGATAATGGCTTGGTTGTCGTAGAGGAAGAATTTCCCAAATTTGACCCTAAGGCCAAAATGCATGTTGCTCTGGGGAGCACCGGGGGGCAGCGGGGCACCGCTTGGGTTTGGGTGAGATGGGCATCAAGATCCTTGGGAGGAATGAATCGTCCCAAAGGTTTGGAATGACTGGGTGAGCCAGTCCAAGCGCGTTTTCCTGTCAGATGGAAAATGGAGGGGGAGTTTCGCCGCTGCCCCACGCTTGGACAGTTGGTGGGGGATCCAACGACATCAGAGCAGGACTTTGGTGTGCAATTAAGTGTTTTCTTTTAATTTACCAAATTTAATTTGCCTGGAAAGTTACGATAAGCAGAGAGAAAGTTAATAGGCATAAAACTTAAGTTTTTTATTTCAATTTAAATGAAATAAATCTTGCAATCTATCAAGCAATTATACAAACTTCACCCACCTTGACTAACTTATAACAAGAGGTTAATTTCTTTCTTAATAATGTCAGAGTTTTAAAAACTTAAAAGAATAAAATATATTCTGGCCTTTCAGCTCAATATTTGAGTTACTTTAAAAGTCTCTTTATTTCTATCTGCCATTTCATTGTTGCTACTGGACTTCCATCCTTATTATCACAAGATTGATCAACAAAGTACATTTCAACTGTCAAAGAAATTCTATTCTTTGTACCTTTATAACCTTAACTAGATCCTGATGAGCTTGTACCTACCGCTTTGGTTTTAAACTCTCAACAGAGAACTTCCCAATAGGTTAAACACGATTTTCCCACTACTGCTTCAATTGGTCAACAAGGCCCTGTAGGCCAAAGTAATAAAGAAGTATTAAGCCACTATAATTTCACATACAATAGCAATATTACTAAATTTCTTTTTTCACTTTTGCAGGTATTTCCCTCAGACAATTTGCTTTACATTTTATGTGTGGGCAGCGTGGCCAAGCTAGGTTTGAATTTAGACTATTTACATAATTTTTTTAAACCTATATAACTTCAGCTTTAATTTCTGAGCTCAATGTCATCCCCACTGATACATTTGAAGCTGAGCATAATTTGTTTTTTCCATTTCAGTTGTAAAACTCTGGTGTGTGCTGATAATTTTTCATAGAGATTTACATGTCCATTGGGTCTGAAAAGTCAAATCTCCAAAGATTGGCATATTCTTGTCTTATCATTTCCATTGTAGGAGCTTGTTGAGAGGGGTAATAAATATCTACCCAAATGGCTCTGCTTGGTTTGCATTCATTTCCTTCATTAATTTCCTTTCAAAAGTATGCGCAACATGCATAAAATTCTAAACAAGGTCCACTTGCAAATGTTTGGGGCTAGGGTTTTTCTTCTCTTAATGTATACTTAACTTAAAAGTCTCCTAATCAATTACATTTTTCTCTCAGTCGCCTTATCTCCTGAATGCAACCTTTAAAATTATTTAACAGCCCTTTCCCATAAACTCTTCCATTAATACAATGGCCATTCTTTAATCAACCAGGCCAACACACCCGGTATCAAGCTTTTTGGGCTTAACTCATTCCAGAAAGGTCTTAATAGTCAGTACTTAAATGAAATTTAGTTTACCTTTTTTTGCTCTTTCTAAATTTTTAGTACAGTAAAATTGTGCAAAACTAACTCACCTCCCCCAACTGAAGAAGAGGGTTCCAACTTGGAAATAAAATCCACCAAGGCTTCCAATATTATGATTAATAGAATTGCTTTTTTGGTACACCTACATATTAATCAAATTTTCAACTTTTTTATAATCAAGTTTTTCTTTTATTTAATTATCCTTTTTATGATTTAATATATATATATACATTCATTATTTTTACTTTTGTATTTTGTTTGGTATGGATTAAGAAACTTAGCGTGAAATTATCTACAACCAACCGCTTTTATCTTCATTAGTGTACACATTATCAGACGAATTTTCCAATATGATAAACGGACCCTTCCTAAGAAAATCTAACTTTTATGTGCGGGCTGCGTCATGGACATCACAGTATACTATCAAGTCTCCTTCTTCAATTTATGGTAAGACAGCCAGATTAAAATCGTTATAGACTTTTTGATTTTTTTGATTTTTTAAAGATTGGTAAGCCTTGGACCATAATTTAGAAATTATCTTCCCCAGTTGTTTGACATGAGATTTAGGGCTTGATACATCTGCTTGATTTATTTCAAAATATAAGAAGGTTGGTAGAGCTAGCTGCCTACCATGCAGCACCATCCCCACAGGGTTTAAACACCCATGATCTTAATGAATTTTGCTTCCATTCAGAGTTTTAGTGCAGCTTTCCAGGAACTGCATAAGAACAGCGCAAAAGATTATCGTACCAATATGGACTACTCAGCCATTTCAATGCAGATTTTTCCCAAATGGATGCCTTTCAGGCATTTATTGCATATTTCACCTCATAAAGTTTTAGCTGTCAGAAGTATAGTTTATTGTCTTTCAACCTCTGGAAGTTTACTAGTAAAGGACTAACTTCTTGATAGATTGTCTCCTCATGGGAATATGCTTTCTGCCCAATTGTGTCTTAATTTGATTGCAATCAAAGGTTTTGTCCATCCACTTCCTCTTGCTCTATGAAAATTATCTGCTACCAGCACATTACGCATCCGGCTTTATATCATCATGTCTTTATCTCTTGTCTTCCATTGTTTGGAATGGGGGAGTAACTTAAAATGATTAAGAATTGGTGTCCAATTCTACTCCCTCCCTGAGAGCAAGCAATAGATCTTTTTAACTAATTATATATCTTTTCTTTTTCAATTTTATTTGTTGGAGAAGGACAACAATGAACATTTCTGGTAATAGAAAATATTTAAGTAACAAAACAAACGAAAATTCACCCCAGAGAAGGTAGAGCCACATCCTGTTGCCAGCAGTACTTCCAGTAAAAGGAGGAGGGGGATTTTTAAGGGAGATATTATGCCAAAATAGAACAAGAATTTGGGGAATGGGTTCATAGCCAGGAACAAAATGAGGAACCAGAAGAGAAATAAAAATTTAATGGAGTGGTGCATGTGGCCAAACATCCAGGCTTGATAGTGATCTAGTAATTGGGAGTGGAAGCAAAATTTTGCTTCACAAGTGTAGGGGCTGTGCCTGAAAAGGCATCCAGAACAATTGTGTGGATCTTCCATAATGCTATAACCACAATTAAAGCATGGAGAGAAGGAGGAATGGATAAGTTCATGGATAAAGCAAAGATATCCATAGACAGGCTGAAATCCTGAATGCTGTCCTGATGGATGAGACGCATTACTTCATGGCAGATAGCTCTAGAAGGCGGAAATTATTACAGACGGTGTACTAACGATCCATATAGACCTTAAATTGCACATGAAAACTGATAAGTAATGGACCTCTCAGCAGTGCGGTACAACCTTCTCAAACATATCCGCACATGAGCGCGGACTTGGGCTGAAGTAAAGGATAAGTAGCGTGCTTCCAGTTATTACTCTGGGTGTCCAACGAGTAAGGGATGTACAGCAAATCAATGCAGTTGATCTGGGTTATGTTACTTAGACGGCGAGGTACAGTGGCGTTTAAATCAACTTAGCTTTAAATTCTTGACTATATAGTGTATGAGGTGACCCCTCTGGGCTGTTTTCCACTTACGCAGATCCTCCATTCTGACCCCCCGCATGGCTAGGAGCATCCGTTTAAAGTTTCAAGGATCTCATGGGGACCTGCTGCTGAGGGGTGTGAAGCCAGATACATGAGTAGAAAATTTGGGTGGATAAGAAAAGTAAGGCGAAGTGCATTTACAAAATTGAACCTTGCAGCATGGGACCAGTACTAGGAGGTAACTACTTCTTTAGAGACTTGGGCAATCCAAGAGCCTAGGATAGGAAAAGCTTGATCAACATAGTTGGTGAGTCACATACCACCACTGTGCCGCGGGATAAACATAACTCCAAGGAGCACGGGAGCATGACAGCCTAGCCAGAGCCACCCCAGTATGAGAGCATAAAGAGACGCAAAAAAGATTGTCTAAAGTGATAATATGTGCAGAAACTTAATGATGGACATAAGAAGTGAACTAACAATTACTACCCGGCCTGTCAGGCTAGGCTGCTGTCCTCTGATGGATGCAATGCTTTTAATCACTTTTTCCAGGATCTGGTGCTCCATCATGGTGGTGGCGTATCCTCCTGACCAAGCCACACTCCCAAGTGAAGAATAGGACCCATGGCAGACCTGGAAGCAAAATGAAGTTCAATAGGGGAGGTAATGAACAATTCTTAGTAATGTGAATGAGAGATCTGGAATCTGGGGCTGTCTGCTGACTAAAGGTAGAAGGTATCCATTGGGTCTGATACTTTCCAAGAAGGATGATCTCGTTCTTACTTGCATCTAGAGCTGTAGTACTTACCAATAGATACTCCTTAATGGTAGTTCCAAGAATTTGAGCATCATTGTAGTCTTAAATACAAACCACACATTTATCAGCAAGTGGCAGCATCCTGACTGGTGCCTCACCTTGCACACTAATATCAGTAAGTTGGGCATTTGTGTTAAAAATGTGGGAGTCAAGGCTAAAGCTATACCAAAGAGGAATTTGAGGGTCATCTTTGTAAAGATCCCTTTGGGGGCAAACCAAATCAATTAGGAAATCTGATCAACGTACCGCCATTGTGTTAATTCAGTAAGCATCAATACCCAGCTGATGAATCTAGCTGAGAGCTTAAACCAGTGGAGGCAAGCGTGAAGATAGGTACAATTTACATGTACATAAGATTTTTGTTGATCAAGGAAAACCAGCGCATCAGTAGCAAAATATTGAAGACATTAGCTACTGTATTTGCTATCTAATATGGATATCTTAGGATAAAGCCATATTGTTCCTTGAGATCACCCAGTGGCAACTTCACACTGGATGCTGATTGTCTAAATATAACCTATCAGTCCCTTTTTATAAAGAGTTACCATATAAGCCTCTTGGTCGCCATGAAGGAGGCATATGTCCAGAATATATCTAAAATAATAAAGGCTAAGAGGATGGTGGGTATTAAAAAGAACTATTGCTGATAAAATTCATAAGGAACCCCATCAGGGCCTGGGCAATTCATGTGTGGTTCACTGTAGACAGCCAGACCGTAATTTGTATCGCAAGATTACAAGTAATATAATTATGAAATTAAAAAGTAGTGCATATATGTGCACCAATGAGGAATTTTTAATTTTGACAGGTTTGACAGGGTCAAATTTGTATAGTTCAGATGAAAACCCTAATTTGAAAGAATACCTCCTCCAGTGTATAAGCAATGGAAAATTCTGGCCGCCAGACTTGGATATAGGTCATTGTAAGTTTAGCAAAGTAAAACTGGAAGAGGAAAAT